>CM069171.1:920220-995220 GCA_035221665.1 Okamejei kenojei
CAAGGAAAATCTTTATCACCCAGAGAGTTGTGAATCTGTGGGATTCTCTGCCACAGACGGCAGTGGAGGCCGATTCACTGGTCGTTTTCAAGAGAGATTTAGATTTAGCTCTTAGGGCTAATGGAATCAAGGGATATGGGGAGAAAGCAGGAACGGGCTAGTGATTCTGGATGATCAGTCATATTGAATGGCAGTGCTGGCTCGAAGGGCTGATTGGCCTCCTCCTGCATCTGTTTTCTATTTTCTATGTTTATGTTTCTAGCCCTGCGTCACCATGCCATCGACTGAATTTACCAAAGCTTCTCTGAACAACCAACTCATCTGGGTTCAGCAACAAACTACCATGCAGTCGTTCAGGGAGATGGAAACCATAAAATCAATTATTAAAATAACTCATTCGTAATTTGTAATGGTCTGCCCTGTGGGTGAACTCACAATGCGTCCATTCAAACCAGCAGTGACCTTCACCAGCTCGGAGTTAAAACTCTCATCACAAATCCCACCCACTCCCGGCCACGTCCCCTTACCCTGTGATACGCACCCTCAGTCCCGGCATCTTCATTTCACGAGAGTCGAGAGTGTTTTATGTCCCGAAACGGAAGAATAACATTCATACTTGCAGCAGCACAACCTGCAAACATAGTACTCTGTAATACCTGTAAAACACAATAAAAAGTTCAGTATGTGTGTGCGAGTGTGTGTGCGTGTGTGTGTGCGTGTTTCTGTGGGTGTGTGTGTACATGTGTGTGCCTATGTATGTATGTGTATGTGCATGTATGTGTGTATTTGCTTGTGTGTGCATGCCTGTGTGTGTGTATGTGTGTGCGTGTTATGTGTGAATATGCGTGTTGTGTGTGTGTGTGTAAGTGTGTGCGGTGCATGCTTGTGTGTACGTATATGTGTGTGCGCGCGTGTGTGAATATGCGTGTGTGAATGTGTGCGTGTATATTGCCATAGTGTGTGTTGTGTGTAGGCAGTGTGAATGTTAGCTTTCATAGCAAAGGATTTGAGTACAGGAGCAGGGAGGTTCTACTTCAGTAGGGTCTTGTGAGACACACTGGAGGATTGCTTATTGTGCATGTGCATGTGTGTCATGTGTGTGAGTTTGTGTGTGCATTCATATTGCATGTGCATTGTGTTTGTGTGTGTGTGTGTGTATGTGCATGTGTGTGTGTGTGGTGCATGTGTGTGTGTGTGTGTGCGCGTGTGTGTGCATATGTGTGTGCCTGTGTGTGTGCGTGTTGCATGTGTGTGTGCGCATATGTGTGTGCGTGTGCATGTGTGTGTGGTGTGCATGTGCGTGTGTGTGTGTGTGTGTGCGTGTGCCTGTGCGTGTGCCATGTGCGTGTGCATGTGCGTGTTGTGTATGTGCGTGAGTGTGTGTGCGTGTGTGCGTGTGTGTGTGCACGTGTTGTGTGTGTGCGTGAGTGTGTGTGCGTGAGTGTGTGTGTGTGTGTGTGCACGTGTTGTGTGTGTGTGTGTGTGTGTGTGTGTGTGTGTGTGTGTGTGTGTGCGTGCGTGTGTGTGATGCTCAGTGCAGTCCCACACCCGTGTTCCCCGCTACGAGGGAACACATATGACATTTGCCGGGGACACGGCATGGCAGCCGGTGCTCACGATACCAGATAATTGGAGAAAATAAATTAAATGTAAATGCCAATTAAAATATGTTGATAAGTGTTCTCTGATCATTTCTGTAGATTCAAATGGTGGGGAGAGGCAGCATGATTTGGACTAGTAATTACTAATTGTGTAAGCAGAGAGAGCAGTAAAATAACCACCGAGCGGCCACCTGACAGAAAATCGTCCCCCTCACGGTGTTAAATTAAACTCGGGAATTGGCAGCGTCTGATTCCTATTCTAATTCCTCCAGAAAAAACTCAGCGTCTGCACAATAACAAGCCCGGAATCCTAATGAATCTCGTCCAGTATTAGGGCAGTGGGTCTTAGTTTAGAGATACAGCGTGGAAACAGGCCCTTCTGCCCACCGAGTCCACCCGACCAACTATCCCCGCACACTAACACTACCCTACACACACTAGGGACAATTTACACATACACCAAACCCATTAACCTACATACCTCCTCTGGCAGCTTGTTCCATACACCCACCACCCTCTGGGTGAAAAAGATCCCTATTAAATCTTTTCCCTTTACCTTAAACATGTGTCCTCTGGACCGCGATTCTCCCACTCTGGGCAAGAGACTCTGAGCATCTAGTACAGTTCTCTCTCTCTCTGGGATAGGAATTTACACTGGAGAATTATCAACTAATTCATTCAGAAGAGAAGTCAGTCCTTGGGGAGTGAGATGGGGACTGATCGTTAAACAAGAGACTGCTGCGTTATGTAAATGCAACAGATCAACAAGTTATTGCAATTTAATATTGATCTCATCTTGTCTCCTGCTGCTTTCAAATTAATTTGTTGCTGAAGGTGACATCTGCCGATTGGACAAGTCCATCGGATTCAGAGAGTCTTAGTACAGCGTAGTTGAGAGATACAGCACGGAAACAGGCCCTTCGGCCCGAAGGGTCGGTGCCGACCAGCGATCCCTGCACACTAACACTATCCTACACACACTGGGGACAATTTACATTTATACCAAGCCAATTAGCCAACAAACCTGCACGTCTTTGGAGTGTGGGATGAAACTGGAGCACCCGGAGAAAACCCACGCAGGTCACGGGGAGAACGTGCAAACTCCGTAAAGACAGCGCCCGTAGTCAGGATGGAACCCAGGTCTCTGGCGCTGTGAGGCAGCAACTCTACAGGGTTCGGGATTAGAGTCCGCTGAGTGTGATTCTAGTCTCACAGAGTCATAGAGAGATCCAGGGTAGAAACAGGCCCAACCTGCCCACACCGGCCAACATGTCCCAGCTACACTAGTCCCACCTGCCTGCGCTTGGTCCATATCCCTCCAAACCTGTCCTATTCATGTACCTGTCTGACTGTTTCTTAAACATTGGGATAATCCCAGCCTCACCTACCTCCTCTGGCAGCTTGTTCCATACACCCACCACCCTTTGTGTGAAAAAGTTACCCCTCAGATTCCTATTAAATCTCTTCCCCTTCACCTTAAACCTATGTCCTCTGATCCTCGATTCCCCAACTCTGTGCGTCTACCCGATCTATTCCTCTCAAGATCTTATACACAAAGAAGTGAGGAGTGCTGGTCTGTTTCATCATTTTGGGAGTAACTTCAGATGGAGTGAATATAGAGCTGAGGTTTCCAATATCATTTACAACTTTACAAAACATTGGGTAGGCCTCAGCTGGTGTATGACTTTAGACTTTGGAGATACAGCACGGAAACAGGCCCTTCGGCCCACTAAGTCCATGCTGACCAGTGATTAAACTTTGCACAATAGTGGAATTAATTGAAAACGAAACTATTTTGGAATAAATGACTTCTTGCTGGAGACAGTCATCAACCGATTACAGCAAATATTTAGAGCACTTTTAATGTTTGGTTTCAGGGAACGTTTTATCTTCATTATGAAAATGATAAGTAATTCCTTCGGCAGACAGAATCTACTTAATGGGGTCTGTCAGAGGATTGACTTTGTTCTCACGACAGCAAATTAAAAAAAACAGCTTTCAGTGCAGCTCACTCCATGTGCGAATAAACCGCCCCCAACAAGGGTGGCACGGTGGCCTCACAGCGCCGGAGACCCGGGTTCCATCCCGACCACGGGCGCTGTCTCTACGGAGTTTGTACGTTCTCCCCGTGGGTTTTCTCCGAGATCTTCGGTTTCCTCCCACACTCCAAAGACGTGCAGGTTTATAGGCAAAATTGGTTTGGTATAATTGCAAATTGTCCCTAGTGTGTGTCGGGTGGTGTGCGTGGTCAGGGATCGCTGGTTAGTGTGGACTCGTTGGGCCGAAGGGCCTGATTCACGAGAGGAGGGAAGGAACGGAGAGAATCAGACATTGGACAGGACATCACGGAACGAGAGTCAAGTTTGGCTCAGTTTAGTTTAGTTTAGAGATACAGCACAGAAACAGGCCCTTCGGCCCACTGAGTCTGTGCTGACCAGCGATCCCCACACACTAACACTACCCCATACACACTAGGGACAATTTACATTGATACCAAGCCAATTAAACTACAAACCTGAACGTCTTTGGAGTGTGGGAGGAAACCCGAGCGCCTGGAGAAAACCCACGCAGGTCACGGGGAGAGCGTGCAAACTCTGTACAGACAGCACCTCTACCCGCTGCGCCACCGTGATGCCCAGGGAGGTCTCACAGCACCTTTGTTAAAATGTTCAGGCAACATTCAGACAACAGCTGCTGGTTAAAAGTAAATCTTTTCTGGAACAGAGTAGAATCTTCCAGCAAGTGCTCCAGGCTTCCTGTGCAGAAACTGTTGAGACAGAAACTTTATTCCAGAGTACCGTTGCCCCCAGTCTCACCCCGGGCCTTTGTTCCGCAGCGTGAGACATATTACACAGGATCGGACAGGTCCATGGACACTCTCTGGCTTTCTCTCTAGTTGTTTCTCTTAGTCATAGAGTCACAGAGTGATACAGTGTGGAAACAGACCCAACGGCCTAACTTGCCCACACCGGCCAAGATGTCCCAGCTACACTAGTCCCACCTACCTGCGTTAGGTCCATATCCTCCAAACCTGTCCTATCCATGTACCTGTCTAGCTGTTTCTTAAACGATGGGATAGTCCCAGCCTCAACTACCTCCTCTGGCAGCTCGTTCCACATTTCCACCACCCTTTGTGTGAAAAGGTTACCCCTCGAATTCCTATTAAAATCTTCCCCTCTTCACCTTGAACCTATGTCCTCTGGTCCTGATTCCCCTACTCTGGGCAAGAGACTCTGTGCATCTACCCGATCTATTCCTCTCATGAATTTGTACACCTCTGTAAGATCACCCCTCATTCTCCTGCGCTCCAAGGAATAGAGACCCCGCCTACTCAACCTCTCCCTGTAGCTCACACCCTGTAGTCCTGGCAACATCCTCGTAAATCTTCTCTGAACCCTTTCAAGCTTGACAATATCTTTCCTATAACACGGTGCCAAGAACTGAACACAATACTCTAAATGCGGCCTCACCAACGTCTTATACAACTGCAACATGACCTCCCAACGTCCAATATTTCGTATTTGGAAGTCCCTGCTGAATCTTCATCCACTACCCTTACACTCCTGGCATCAGTTCCCCACAACTCATAGAACATAGATCCCTACAGACACAAAACGCTGGAGTAACTCAGCGGGCAGGCAGCTTCTCTGGAGAGAAGGAATGGGTGATGTTTCGGGTGGTGACCCTTCTTCAGACCCGAAACGTCACCCATTCTTTCTCTCCAGAGATGCTGCCTGCCCGCTGAATTACTCCAGCATTTTGAGTCTATCTTCAGTTTAAACCAGTTCCTTCCGACACAAGTCTGCAAAGCCCCAACCTCTCGCCTTAATCATTCATCTCTTCAGATTCGCTGCCGCTAAATGACGAGGAATTAAACATTCATCCAGCCTGTGTGGGAAGGAAGTGCAGATGCTGGTTTACACTGAAGATCAACACCAAATGCTGGAGTAACTCAGCAGGTCAGGCAGCATCTCTGGAGAGAAGGAATGGGTGGCGTTTCGGGTCGAGACCCTTCTTCAGACTGAGTGAGGGGAGAGGGAAACTAGAGATAAGAGGAGGTACAAAGAACAAATGAATGAACGGTAGGTGATCAAACCAACGGCAGGAACGATGATCAAGGAAACGTGGAGCCCACAATGATCTATTGTTGGCTGTGGTCACCGTTGCTGACCGTTCCTGGCGGTGCAGGCTCAAAGGGCCGAATGGCCTACTCCTATTTTCTATGTTTCTATTCTCTATGTTTCCCAGATGGCTGGCCCTCACCTGATTAAGGCAGCATCTCTGGAGAGATGGAATGGGCAATGTTTCGGGTCGAGACCCTTCTCCAGAGAGGTACAGTTGTAATGTAATAAAGATGATGCTTCATCTACACACAGCAAGATCCCAGGCCGTGCGATATAATCGTGGGCAGGTGGTGTGGGGGTGGAGGTGAAGGGTTGGGAGGTGAGCAGAAGGGGTGAGGCTTTGACCGTGTGTACTGCGATGGGTTTATGACAGAAAGTAACAATAGACAGGACTGGTTTAGAGGGACATGGGCCAAACGCGGGCAGGTGGCACTAGTGTAGATTGGGGCATGTTGGTTGGTGTGGGCAAGTTGGGCTGAAGGGCCTGTTTCTGTGCTGTATCACTCTAAGACTCTATATCTTCAAGTATACCATCCTTCACTCAAGTTCATAAGTTTATATGTGATGGGTGCAGAATTAGGCCATTCGGCCCATCAAGCCTACTCCGCTATTCAATCATGGCTGATCTATCTCTCCCTCCTAACCCCCTTGTCCTGCCATCTGCCCGTAACCTCTGACACCCGTACTAATCGAGAAACTATCTATCTCTGCTATAAAAAATCCAATATCGAAGGCCTCCACAGCCTTCTGCGGCAACGAGTTCCACAGATTCACCTCCTCCAGTTATCGGCGCTGAACAGGCTAGAGATTTAATCAAAGTGTCTTAAAGAGAAAGGTTTGATGGAATAAAGGAGAGAGATTTTGACAGCAGTAGGTCGGTGCCCAGTGTACACGGGCTAAGGAGATTGTTGAGAGGACTTTAGGAAATGACAGCGTAATTTATGTGGTGAGTGGGTGAGATTTTGTTTAGTTTAGTTCAGAGATACAGCGCGGACACAGGCCCTTCAGCCCGCAGGGTCCGTGCCGACCAGCGATCCCTGCACACTAACACAAACCTACACACATTAGGGATAATTTGCACTTATACCAAACCAATTAACCTACAAACCTGTACGTCTTTGGAGAGTGGGAGGAAACCGGAGCATCCGGAGAAGGTCACGGGGAGAACGTACAAATTCCGTACAGACAGCGCCCGTAGTCAGGATCGAACCCGGGTCTCTGGCGCTGTGAGGCAGCAACTCTTCCGCTTTCCCTTAGTGCCGATAGTCTAATCTCTGGCGGTGGTTAGGTAGTCATTAGGTGATAGTTAGGCAATGGTTAGATGTTGGAAAAGTAATGGTTAGTGTGTGGTTAGGCGATGGTTAGCTGGTGGTCACGGTGTGGTTAGGCATGGGTAGGCAATGGTTTAGTCAGTGGATAGGCGGTAGTTAGGTGGTAGTTAGGCTGTAAATAGTGACAGCATTTAGAAAAGTAATAAATTAGTTGCAAACAAATATTAATTTTATTTATCCTTAAATATTTATTTTACACACAGCAGGAGGGATGATTCATCTATGACTGACAGGAGAAATTAAATATGATGTTAAATTCAAGGAAGAAGCCTTATAAAATTAATAAGGACTCTGGGGAAGCGAGATTCCATGTGTAGCAAAACACACAACTGTGCAGTGAATCTCGTAACTAGTGAAGGGTTAAGACTTGTGGGGCAAACAGTCCTGGCACACAGAGACAGGAGAACCTAGTTTTAGTATAAGATGGACACAAAATGCTGGAGTAACTCAGCAGGACAGGCAGCATCTCTGGATAGAAGGAATGGATGATGTTTCGGGTCGAGACCCTTCTTCAGACTGAGTCAGGGGAGGGGGAGATACAGAGATATGGAAGTGTAAGGTGTGAAGATGAGACAAAGGGGATGGAGATCCAGGAAAATGTAGAATACATCATTGCACTCGAGTCCGAGTGGTGGCAGCCTCGCCTGCTGCTGTTCGTACTTTCAGCCTTTAAAAACATTTTTAGTCCGTCAATAAGTTTTGTATTGGAGGTCTTTTAGTCTTTTTATGTGGGGGGGGGAGGAGGAAACCTCACAGTCGCTACCTGGGTCGAGGATGCGTCTTTCCTCTGAGCCGCATCTTTGCCCTCCCCCCCCCCCCCCCCAGCGGCCTATCATCTGGATTGGCGCGGCCTTTCCTGCCGTAGACCGGCCGGAGCTTCAGCTTCAGCGGTGGCGGAGCACTGGATTCCATCGCGGAGCGGGTGATGCCTTACCGAGTTGGAAGCTCCGGAGTGCTGGGACTGCCGACTCTAACACCGTAGAGCTGTGGTTTGTGGAGCTTTAACATCGCGGAGGCCTGGGATCTTTCGCCGAGGTCGCCAGTGTCAATCTCCGCCCAGCGCGGCCTGTGGACTTCGGGAGCCGCGTCTCCGGGGGGAAGCGGCTGATTCGGAACTCCAAGCCGCTGAGGGTGTTCTTCCGTTGCTGGCGAGAGGGCCTGAACATTGGGCCGTCCTCAATAGGCCCCGACCACGGGTGAACAAGAGGAAGGGGATGGAACTTTGGTGCCTTCCCTCATTGTGGGAAACGTTTTATGTTTGATGTTAAATTCTATAGTGTGTTTATCTTATTTGTCGGCTGCATGGAAACTCAAATTTCACTGCACCAATGTCCTTTGTCCTTTGTTAGCTGCCAGAAGGTAACTACAAAGCAAACAGTTAAAAGTAAACCGGGACAGTCAGACCATTCGGAGAACTGGGAAGGGGGGAGGAATGGAATGAGAGAAAGTACAAGGGTTACTTGAAGTTAGAGAAGTCAATGTTCATACCGCTGGGGGGTAAACTGCCCAAACGAAATATGAGGAGCTGCTCCTCCGATTTGTGCTGGGCCTCACTCTGACAATGGAGGAGGTCCAGGACAGAAAGGTCAGACTGGGAATGGGAGGGGGAGTTGAAGTGTTGAGCAGCCGGGAGATCAGGTTGGTTTAGGCGGACTGCTTTTAGTTCAGTTCAGTTGAGTTTATTGTCACGTGTACCGAGGTACAGTGAAAAGCTTTTTTGTTGCGTGCTAACCAGTCAGCAGAAAGACAATACATGATTACAGTTGAGCGTGCGGAGTAGATGGAGTCGATAGAAGAGAGGTTGGTTTGTGTGATGGTCTGGGCCAAGTCCACAATTGGCTGCAATTTCTTGTGGTCTTGGGTGGAGCTGTTCCCAATAATGTTTGTGTGATGCGTCCCGATAAAATGCTTGCAAAGGCGCATGTGTAGAAGTTGGTGAGAGTTGTGGGGTTGGAGCGGGAGTGGCTGGGGTTGAGACTGGTCTGCTGAAGAGCCTTGTTTCCACACTGCAAAACTCAATGACTCAGTGACTTATCCATGACTTCTCTGAGCTGCCGTCCTGGTTGTGACAGCTCCCTGCGATCCCTCCCGCTGCTCTGTGGCTTATTTTAGATCCGTGACCTCCGATCACCAACCCCCCACCGGGGAACGCAAATCTCCTTCGCCACAAAGCTCCTCGTGGTTTTGTAGCTACTGTTCGCTTTCCCTCGCCTTCTCGGTTCCACAATCACCATTTCCCAGTGGGTGAGATCTAAATATAGACTGATAAATAGAGCTGCTCTGTGTGGGAGCAAGTTGAAATGCTGTCAGTTCAAAGAGAAGAGAAGCCTTTGTTCACCATAACACAATGCAAGTGGTTTAAAGCAGTGGTAATATCTAGCCTTGTAAACGCAGACTTCAATTACGGTGCAGCCTATCTCAATATCATTCAGATATTCCCATCAGTTTATCACCCACTTGTCAGTTATACTTAAACACAAATCGGGTGGTGGTGCAGCGGGTAGAGCTGCTGCCTCACAGCGCCAGAGACCCAGGTTCGATCCTGACTACGGGCGCTGTCTGTACAGAGTTTGTACGTTCTCCCCGTGACCGCGTGGGTTTTCTCCGGGTGCTCTGGTTTCCTCCCACACTCCAAAGACGTGCAGGTTTGTGGGTTCATTGGCTTTGGTGTAAATGTAAATTATCCCTCGTGTGTGTAGGGGGGTGTTAGTGTGCGGGGATCGCTGGTTGGCGCGGATTCGGTGGGCCAAGGGACCTGTTTCCGCGCTGTATCTCTAAAACTAAGACACAAAATGCTGGAGTAACTCAGCAGGACAGGCAGCATCTCTTCCATTGCTATGCAGATGATACACACTGTACCTCCCCCTGAAGCCCCAAACACAATCAAATCTGCTTAACCTTACCCACTGCCTCGAGGATACAGAGTGCTGGATGGCCCAGAACTTCCTCCAACTAAACGAGAGTAAGTCTGAGGTCATCCTTCTTGGCCCCTCGGACTCAATCAAAATGCTAGCAGGCAGCCTTGGAAGCCTTACCCCACTACTCAAACCTCACATCAAAAACCTTGCCGTGATATTTGACTCAGCACTTGAAGTTTGACAAACAAGTCAATGCCGTGGTACTGGCTTCTTCCAGCTTCGGACGATAACTAAAATAAACAATTCCTCCAGTTTGATGACCTCGATAAGATCATCCATACATTTATCTCCTCCCGCCTAGATTACTGCAACTCCCTTTACACCGGCATCAGCCAATCTTCCCTGTCCCGCCTGCAACTGGTCCAAAACGCTCCTGACGGGCACCCGAAAAAGGGACATCACCCCGATCCTGGCCTCTCGCCACTGTCTCTCTGTGTGGTTCCGAATACATTTCAAGAGCCTCCTCTTTGTCTACAAAGCCCTCAATGGGCTTGCACCCACCTACATTAAAAGCTTCTCACCCACTACACCACCTCCAGGTCCCTCAGATCGGCCGACTTGGGGTTGCTGAATGTCCCGCCGTCTAGGCATAAGCTCAGGGGCGACCGCGCATTTGGGTCGCAGCTCCTAGACTGTGGAACAGCATCCCCCTCCCCATCAGAACTGCCCCCTCCATCAACTCCTTTAAGTCTAGTCTAAAAACATATCTGTTCTCCCAAGCCTTTCCTGACGCCCTCTGAGTGAGGGCTATTTGTATATATGTATGTAGCCTGCTTGTGTACACTACTCTTATAACAAATGTGAAGCACTTTGGTCAACGAGAGTTGTTTTTTAAATGTGCTATATAAATAAATGTGACTTGACTTGACGATCTCTGGAGAGAAGGAATGGGTGACGTTTCGGGTCGAGACCCTTCTTCAGACCCATTCCTTTTCTCCAGAGATGCTGCCTGTCCCTCTGAGTAACTCCAGCATTTTGTGTCTACCTTCGATTTAAACCTGCACTGAAATCTAAAGGTCAGTGAAGGGGATGGGAAGGGGAGTAAAGGAGATATTCCTTTTCTTGCTGAAGGAATGATAGAGTTATAAATGAGATATTTGAAGCAGAGAAATAGGAGCCTTGTGTTACTGTAGGACATAGTTGGTGCATGGTTATATTCTGCCCTCATCTGTCACAGTGTCTGGGGTTGAGCAGTAATCACACGCTCTCTATCAGCCTCACATGCCCTGCAGTTTTAAATAAACACTTGTAAGCCATAGGTTTGAAGCTGTAACTATAACTTAAGAGACATTGCTGTGGGAACAAGATATTACAGCCAATGACCTTAACAATAGATGCTTCTCCATTTGTGTTATGTTTTGGGGCCGGCCATTAAATCTCTTGAACGTTCGCTCTGTTTTATGTAAAATTGTGAAACTGAATCTCACCTCAATCATCACCACCTGTTATCTCGCCTTTGAATCATTGAGTTGAATGCCAAGGCTGGCCGAGCTTTCTATAAGATTATTATTCTAGTTCAGCATCTATACAGCAACTCAGGGGTTATGGGGAGAAGGCAGGAGCATGGTTTAGTGTAGAGATACAGCATGGAAACAGGCCCTTCTGCCCACTGAAACCGTGCCAGAAGGCTGTGGAGACCAAGTCAATGGATATTTTTAAGGCAGAGATACAGTAGAGAGATTCTTGATTAGTACAGGTATCCCGTCCACTCTGCCATTCAATCATGGCTGATCTATCTCTCCCCCCTAACCCCATTCTCCTGCCTTCTCCCCATAACCCCTGACACCCGCACTAATCAAGAATCTATCTATCTCTGCCTTAAATATATCCACTGACTTGGCCTCCACCACCTTCTGTGGCAAAGAATTCCACAGATTCACCGCCCTCTGACGAAAGACATTTCTCCTCACCTCATTTCTAAAGATACATCCTTTTATTCTGAGCCTGCGCCCTCTGGTCCTAAACTCTCCTTCTTCTTGCGCATGGCGTACACAGCCTAAAGTTGTAAGACAGCGTGTTCCGTTTGATCTTCTGTTTGTGTACGCCAGGTTGATTGCATTTGTTGAAACGGGGTGGACCACGTGAAGGTTGGGATCTCCCGCCCCCTAGACTTTCCCACTAGTGGAAACATCCTCTCCACTTGATCCAGGTCTTTCACTGTTTGGTGAGCTGGTACATATCATCAATTTCCACTTCTCTGGTTTACTTTGAATAGGGTCGATCCATGTAGCTTTATATTTACTCTTCAGCAGTCATAACCAGCAAAGATGATCAAAGTGAATTGTGTCTGCGATAGTTGTTGCCTCTGGAGTAAACTTTAAATGAACCCACGGAGCCTTCTTCCTCATGTCCAGCCATCTTCTATATCTCGTCTTTCCGGTCGGTCAGTGACGGTTGTCGGTCGGCGGTTACAGAATTGGCCACTTCAGTCAGTCACTGTGGTACAGTTCCTGTGGTCAGCATTGCCCGGGATGTGCCACGTGGAGGCTTCTGCTCGCATCCCTCCCACAGAGTTAGTCTGACGTGACGGGATGCAGTGACACAATTGGGCCAAGTCAGGCAAGATGTATAGTTGCTCCACTAGTATTGATCTTGTCTGCGCTGGAGTCGCAGCGGCTCTTTCAGGGGGAACAGACAGTTTCTGTTACAGTTTGTGGAATCTATTATTTTAATTGGGCAGATACTTACACACTCACTGAGCTGCTCGATGGCATCAGTTCCGCGATGCCAAAGATAATTGCCCATGACCGAGCAAATTCATTGCGTCTGAACGTACAACCATTTTGTATTTTCTCCATAGAAGGATGAGGGGGACCTCATCGTAACTTACCGAATAGTGAAAGGCCTGGATAGAGTGGATGTGGAGAGGATGTTTCCACTAGTGGGAGAGTCTAGGACCAGAGGTCACAGCCTCACAATTAGGCCCTACCCTATCCCTCCATCAATGACTTTAGTTTCCTTTGGAGATACAGCACGGAAACAGGCCCTTCGGCCCACCAAGTCCAGGCCGACCAGCGATCCCCGCATATTTTTTACATTTATTCCAAGCCAATTAACCTAGAAACCTGCACGTCTTTAGAGTGTGGGAGGAAACTGGAGATCTCGGAGAAAACCCACGCAGGTCACAGGGAGAACGTACAAACACAGACACCCGTAGTCGGGATAGAACTGGGGTCTCTGGCGCTGTGAGGCAGCAGCTCTACCCGCTGCGCCACCACGCCACCCTGTTAACCTCTGGCCTTGGATCAAGTGATGTTTTCAGAGGGGGACTGACCACCTCTGACAGGTTAATGATTTAAACACTTGCTTTTTAACACCACTTCACCACATTCTCGGTTGAAAGAAAATTACTCTGAAAAAATTAAATATTGAATTTACATAGATAATTTAGTCAGTGACTGTAGAAATGATGCATCTGATGAATAACCTACTGTGAAGCATATCAGCTAAGGATCTGAAGGTAGGAGTCGGGCCTGTTTATTAATCTTCTGCAAGAATCACCTTCGAGACTTCCTCCTCTCCGCAACCAAATTAAATTTTGGACTTGAATAGGAAATAAGGGACTAGTAAAAGAGGCTGTTATATTTCATGGTTTGCATATTGAAAGCATGAGATAGGGCCGGCTCCCGTGGTGGCTATTAACCCTTTCATGGTCTCCTCTCCCACCGGGCAAGAGCTACAGAAGTTTGAAAACGCACACCTCCAGATTCACGTTTAAGAAGGAGCTGCAGATGCTGGAAAAATCGAAGGGAGACAAAATCGCTGGAGGAACTCAGCGGGTGAGGCAGCATCTATGGAGCGAAGGAATAGGCGACGTTTAGGTTCAGACAGTTTCTTCCCAGCTGCAATCTGGCAACTGAACCACCCTGAGCACGCCGGTACGGTGGCGCAGCTGTAGAGTTGCTGCCTTACAGCGCTTGCAGCTGCAGAGATCTGAGTTCGACCCCGACTACGGGTGCTGTCTGTACGGAGTTTGTACGTTCTCCCCGTGACCGTGTGGGTTTTCTCCGAGACCTTTGGTTTCCTCCCACACTCCTAAGACGTGCGTGTTTGTAGGTTAATTGGCTTGATGTGTGTAAACTGTCCCGAGTGTGTGCGGGGATCGCTGGTGGGTGTGGACTCGGTGGGCCGAAGGGCCTGTTTCTACGCTGTATCTCTAAACTAAACTACTATCTACCTCATTGCAGATTCTCAAACTATCTTTGATCGGACTTTGCTGGCTTTACCTTGCACTTTACCTTATTCCCTTATCATGTATCTATACACTGTAAACGGCTCGATTGTAATCATGTATTGTCTTTCTGCTGACTGGTTAGCACGCAACAAAAGCTTTTCACTGTACCTCAGTGCACGTGACAATAAACTGAACTGAACTAAATGAAGGTCCTTTTGCCAAGCTGGATCTAAAAACTAAACTAAGTACGTTTTTAGTAAGGTTAGTACGGGCGTCAGGGGTTATAGAAACATAGAAAATAGGTGCAGGAGTAGGCCATTCGGCCCTTCGAGCCTGCACCGCCATTCATTGTGATCATGGCTGATCATCTAACTCAGTATCCTGTACCTGCCTTCTCTCCATACCCCCTGATCCCTTTAGCCACAAGGGCCACATCTAACTCCCTCTTAAATATAATCAATGAACTAGCCTCAACTACCTTCTGTGGCAGAGAATTCCAGAGACTCACCACTCTCTGTGTGAAAAATGTTTTTCTCATCTTGGTCCTAAAGGAATTCCCCCTTATCCTTAGACTGTGACCCCTTGTTCTGGACTTCCCCAACATCGGGAACAATCTTCCTGCATCTAGCCTGTCCAACACCTTAAGAATTCTGTACGTTTCTATAAGAGATGGGGAGAAGGCAGGAGAATGGGGTTAGGAGGGAGAGATAGTTCAGCCGTCATTAATTGGCATAGACGTGATGGGCCAAATGGCCTAATTCTGCTCCTATTACTTATGACAACAGACAGTAGGTGCAGGAGGAGGCCATTCGGCCCTTCGAGCCAGCACCACCATTCAATGTGATCATGGCTGATCATCCCCAATCAGTACCCCGTTCCTGCCTGCTCCCCATATCCCCTGACTCCGCTATCTTTAAGAGCCCTATCTAGCTCTCTCTTGAAAGCATCCAGAGAACCTGCCTCCACCGCCCTCTGAGGCAGAGAATTACACAAACTCACCACGCTCTGTGAGAAAAAGTGTATCCTCGTCTCCGTTCTAAATGGCCGACCCCTTATTCTTAAACTGTGGCCCCTGGTTCTGGACTCAAGTTGTTGATAATTGTGTCGTTACTCCAGCACTTTGTGTTTTGCTCATGAATCCCAGCATCTGCAGTTCCTTGCGTCTCTCTCTGGGCGAGATATTGATGATAGTGAAGCGTGATATCTCAACATTTTGATAATTAATTGGAGGAAGGATGCTTTCTATAATTGTGGTTGGAGGGTTAATGTGGGAACAATCATTCAGGTCCAGGTTCCTCTACAGATTTCTATTTGAAGAACAGCATTGTAAAATCAATCTTAGCCAGTAATTAAAGAATGTTACCAGCTGTGTGGGCAAACTTTACAGCACCGAGCCCGGTGAAACCTGCTCCTTTCTCCACACTGACAGCACTTAGAGGCATGGTGGCGCAGCGGTAGAGTTGCTGCCTCACAGCGCCCGAGACCCGGGTTCGATCCCGACTACGGGCGCTGTCTGTACGGAGTTTGCACGTTCTCCCCGTGACCTGCGTGGGTTTTCTCCGAGATCTTCGGTTTTCTTCCACACTCCAAAGCACTGCAGGTTCGTAGGTTAATTGGCTTGGTAAATTGTAAATTGTCCCTGGTGTGTGTAGGGTAGTGTCAATGTGAGGGATCGCTGGTCGGCGAGGACTCGGTGGGCCGAGGGATCTGTTTCAGCGCTGTATCTCTAAAACAAAACGAAAAGCATTCCCCCCGTCCCGACAACTCATTGTCTGTCATACACGAGCTTGGCATTAGCAGGCACGAGTCGAGGACGGACTACTCACCCGCCCAGCGGGAACTCACCCTGACCAACCCACACCTGGCGTATGTGTTGCTGGGAACAATGAGAGGCCTGGATGGAGTGGATGTGGGGAGGATGTTTCCACTGGTGGGAGAGTCTAGGACCAGAGGGCACAGCCTCAGAATAAAAGGACGTTCAGCTTCGAAGGTGATGAGGAGGAAATTTTCTAGTTAGAGGGTGGTGAATCTGTGGGATTCGTTGCTACAGAAGGCTGTGGAGGCCAAGTCAGTGAATATTTTTTTAAGGCAGAGATAGATTCTTGATTAGTACGGGTGTCATGGGTTATGGGGAGAAGGCAGGAGAATGGGGTTAGGAGGGAGAGATAGATCAGCCATGATTGAATGATGGTGTAGACTTGATGGGCCGAATGGCCTAATTCTTCTCCTATCACTTATGAACCTATGACGGGCACCGTGTGCTGCCTAGTGACGTAGCGTGTGTAGGCCGGGCCTTTCCGTGTCCTGCCCATGACTGGTATGTATGATGCATGACTGGCAGCGTGTGTGGGTGTGTGCCCAGCGCAGGGAGCCACCCCCGGGCTCTGGGGCAGATGCCGGCTCAGCCACTGAGCTGAGGAAGCTCCAGGAAGCCTCCTACATCTCGTTAGATTGCAGAGCGAAGCTTTATTTCTCTGGAGATGGTGGACGTGGAGCCTGAATCTGTTCGATTCTGGGCGGATTCCAGCAACAAACTCCTTCGTCAGCTGCCGGGGAATGTGACTGCTGTTTGTCAGAGTGCTGGAAAACCGAAGCAAAACTGACGTTGGGGAAGGGACGACAACAGCCGATGCGGGACCAAAATGGATGTGACGGATCTGTGTAGCAAGGAACTGCAGACACTGGTTTGCACCGAAGATAGACACAAAATGCTGGAGTAACTCAGCGGGTCAGGCAGCATCTCTGGAGAAAAGGAACGGGCGACATTTTGGATCGTCGCCCGTTCTTCAGTTCCGAAACGTCACCCATTCCTTCCCTCCAGAGTTGCTGCCTGTCTCGCTGAGTTACTCCAGCATGTTGTGTCTATCTTCGGTGTGAACCATAGAAACATAGAAACATAGAAAATAGATGCAGGAGGAGGCCATTCCGGCCCTTAGAGCCAGCACCGCCATTCATTGTGATCATGGCTGACCGTCCCCTATCAATAACCCGTGCCTGCCTTCTCCCAAAATCCCTTGATTCCACCAGCCCCTAGAGCTCCATCTAACTCTCTCTTAAATCCATCCAGTGATTTGGCCTCCACTGCCCTCTGTGGGAGGGAATTCCACAAATTCACAACTCTCTGGGAGAAAAGTTTTTTCTCACCTCACTCTTAAATGACCTCCCCATTATTCTAAGACTGTGGCCCCTGGTTCTGGACTCGCCCAACATTGGGAACATTTTTCCTGCATTGGGAACATTTTTCCTGCCATCCGCAGTTCCTTCCTACATGCTCCGTCACTTCCGTCCGTTCATTCTGAGGAACGCTCTTTTCTTGCACGAAGAACCTTTACTCTGTGCACTCTCCCCGTACAGATATTGACTACGTCGCTCAGTACTCCGCTCTCAAAGCTCCCTGCATGCACACGTTTCTATTTTAAGTGCTGAGCTTCTCGCTATTTCGTTTGCACGGCCTATTTTTAAACGTGTGATGAATTAAGCAGCGACTCTCAGTATTTGTGGAGTATCCTCACTTCTAGGCTGGCACGTACAGATTCAGTCCAGCTGTCTCCAGTTACCTGGCTCCAATCAGTGCACGACTTCACACAAGTTCATCACTTCCAGGGCCAGAATTTAAGGCAGATAGATAGATTCTTGATTAGTACTTGTGTCAGGGGAATGGGTTTGAGAGGGAAAGATAGATCAGCCATGATTGAACGGCAGAGTAGACTTGATGGGCCTAATTCTGCTCCTCTCAATTTCGAATGAGGCCGTTCAGCCCATCAAGTCTACTCCGCCATTCAATCATGGCTGATCTATCTCTCCCTCTCAATCCCATTCTCCTGCCTTCTCCTCATAACCCCTGACACCCGTACTAATCAAGAATCTATCCATCTCCACCTTCTAGATATCCATTGACTTGGCCTCCACAGCCGTCTGTGGCAATGAATTCCACGTTGTCACTTTTCTAAAGATACTCCCAAAGGCACAAGTTGGCTTGTCCAGGGAGTGTGTTGTGGGTTAACTGGCCGCTTTGGTTGGGAAGTTACCTGCACAGGTTTTCTCCAAAGATAGACACAGAGTGCCGGAGTAACTCAGCGGGTCAGGCAGCATCTGTGGAGAGAAGGAATGGGTGAAGTTTTTCAGGTGGAGACCCCTCTTCATTTTAGAATGTGGTTAGAAGTTAGAAAATAGGTGCAGGAGGAGGCCATTCGGCCCTTCGAGCCAGCACCGCCATTCATTGTGATCATCGCTGATCGTCCCATATCAATAACCCGTGCCTGCCTTCTCCCCATATCCCTTGACTCCACTAGCCCCTAGAGCTCTATCTAACTCTCTCTTAAATCCATCCAAAGACCTGGCCTCCACTGCCCTCTGTGGCAGGGAATTCCATAAATTCACAACTCTCTGGGTGAAAAAGTTTTTTCTCACCTCAGTCTTAAATTACCTCCCCCCGTTTGACACCTTTTGTGTCTATCTTCGGTGTAAACCAGCATCTGTAGTTCCTTCCTAAGCAGATTTTCTGCACCCTGGTCTCACACATCAGAATCATTACTGGGGGTTACACAAAAAGCTGGAGAAACTCAGCGGGTGCAGCAGCATCTAAGGAGCGAAGGAGATAGGCGACGTTTCGGGTCGAGACCCTTCATTACTGGGCTGAGTGTAAAACGAAGCATTTCCCTGTAGCAAGGTAGAAGTGACAATGGGGAATCATTCATCATTCAGATTCTTTTGCCAGCAACTGTTCTGGCCCGAGGTGAATGGAGAAAATAATCCACACGGTGTCGCAGCGGTAGAGATGCTGCCTCACAGCGCCAGAGACCTGGGTTCGATCCCGACTACGGGTGCTGTCTCTACGGAGTCCCCGTGACCTATGTGGCTTTTCTCCGAGATCTTCGGTTTCTTCCCACACTCCAAAGACGTACAGGTTTATAGGTTAATTGGCTTGGTGTAAATGTAAATTATCCCTAGTGGGTGTAGGATAGTGTTAATGTGCGGGGATCGGCGCGGACTCAGTGGGCCGAAGGGCCTGCTTCTGAGCTGTATCTCCAAAACTAAGCTAAGCCAATCTCTCAACACAATGCAGGGGAATCCAGAATCAATGGGGTACTGTATTGATTCAGTATTGCTTCATAATTTAACGGCAAGTTGAGAAAAGATTCAGGACCAGGAACTGTGTTCCAGGCAGTTAACTTTAACCTCTCAGTGTGAAACACAATCACCATGGTATTTCTACACCTAGGCAATGATTGCTTCTCATTTGGAACTAACTACTTTGATCTCACTTGGTCCCATCATCTAATATTTACTCCGCTCTGTAAGTGTGTTTGCCGCTAGTCCCAATGTTTCAGGTGAAGGTTACCCTTGGCAGAGTTCCGCTATCTCTCCTTCCTCCCCAAAACCCATCCACCTGCAGAAAATTGTGGACGCAGCCCAGACCATCATTGCATAAAACAACCTCATCAAATCATGCGATAGGAGCAGAATGAGGCCCTTCGGCCCATCAAGTCTACTCCGCCATTCAATCATGGCGGATCTATCTCTCCCTCCTAACCCCATTCTCCTCCCTTCTCCCCATACCCCTGACACCCGTACTAAGTAAGTAAGTTTATTGGCCAAGTATTCACATACAAGGAATTTGCCTTGGTGCTCCGCCCACAAGTAACAACATGACATACAGTGACAGTTACGATCGATTCAGAAAACACTAAACATTAATAATAATAAAACATTAATGATAAAACACCATTGATCAAGCATGTGAACCAACAAAATACCAGATCAAAGGAAGGCTACAGATTTTTGGCTGTTGAGTAGAGCAACTACTAATCGAGAATCTATCTATCTCTGCTTACAAATATCCATTGACTTGGCCTCCACAGCCTTCTGTGGCAAAGAATTCCACAGATTCACCACCCTCTGACGAAATAAATTCCTCCTCATCTCCTTCTTAAAATAATGTCCTTTAGTGGATTAGCAACGACAATCGCTTGTTTGAACAAGATTAATTCTCAATTGCAGTTCTCCGATAACACGGGCTCTAATACACAACTGACCACTACAGTGGTCCTCAATCGACTGGCGGGCTGAGCCCAGAAACCGCGCGGAAAACCCGACCCCTCCCAGAGTCACGTGCGCGCGGCTTCCGACCGCTGGCGCGCACCATCAGGTGCCGCTACAGTCCTTTAATTCTGAGGCTGTGACCTCTAGTCCTAGACTCTCCCACTAGTTGAAACATCCTCTCCACATCCACTCTATCCAATCTTTTCACTATTCTGTACGTTTCAATGAGGTCCCCACTCTCACTCCCTCTTCTCCCCTCTCCCAGTGGGCAAAAGGTACAGAAGTGTGAAAACGCACACCTCCAGATTCAGGGACAGTTTCTTCCCAGCTGTTATCAGGCAACTGAACCATCCTACCACACCCAGAGAGCAGCGCTGAACTACTATCTACCTCATTGGTGACCCTCGGACTATCCTTGATCAGACTTTGCTGGCTTTACCTTGCACTAAACGTTATTCCCTTATCCTGTATCTGTACACTGTGGGCAGCTCGATTGTAATCATGTATTGTCTTCCCGCTGGCTGGTTAGCACGCAACAAAAGCTTTTCACTGTACCTCGGTACACGTGACAATAAACTGAGCGCAAACTCAACTGAATACAAATATGATCAAGCAGACCGATCAGCTGATTTATGCCCCTGTCCCACTTAGGAAACCTGAACGGAAACCTCTGGAGACTTTGCGCCCCACCCAAAGTTTCCGTGCGGTTCCCGGAGGTTCCTGGAGGTTTTTCTCAGTCTCCCTCATGGTCGAAAGTGGTTTCAGCTTCTTCTATGTTCCGGCGATTATTTAAAAAAATTCAAAACCGGCCATGACTTAAAATAGGTTGCCGTTTTAAAAATCAGTAATTTTTGAATCGAAGCCGGTTGCGCTGCTAGTTGAAGGTGGTTGCCGGAGGTTGCAGGTAGTGGAAGTTAAGACCTTTTTTTCACCCAGTTTTATTCCACCAGGGAGGTCTTACCTCCCACTACCTGCACCTTCCGGCAACCACCTTCAACTAGCATCGCAACCGGCTTTGACTAAAAAATTAACGATTTTTAAAACGGCGACCTATCTTTAGTCGCGGCTGGTTTTAAATTTTTTGAAATAATCGCCGGAACATGGAAGAAGTGGAAACCACTTTCGACCATTAGGGAGACTGACAAAAACCTTCGGGAACCTCCTGGAACCGCACGGAAACCTTGGGTGGGGCGCAAAGTCTCCAGAGGTTTCCGTTCAGGTTTCCTAAGTGGGACAGGGGCATAATATTAAATAAATCCTAAAGACAGCAAGCCAGGAAGTATTAAACATAGAACTTTACTAACTCCTTATGAATTTTACAATTAGAAAATACAGGATGTAACTTACCTCAGGAGATTGTCAGAAGCCGAAAAATCAAAAAAATGAACTTTTAAAAGGAAAATTTAATCTTTAATAACAGATCTGGAATCTTAAAATAATTACTCAAGGGAGTGATGATCTTCACATATAAAATTAGTTTTTTTATGAGTAGAAAATTCTGAAGCAGCAATTATGGCTCAGGTTGCCATGAAATATTAATCTACAACTCATAACAAAGTGGAGGGTTTTAAAAGCATGAATAAATATAGAGGAGGTCGTTGAGCAGGTGCACGGTAGAGAGCGTTCTGACTGGTTGCATCGTGGCCTGGTTCGGCAACATGAATGTTGTGACCACTGCCCAGTCCATCACCGGCTCTGACCTCCCCACCGTCGAAGGGATCTATCCCAGTCGCTGCCTCAAAAAGGCAGCCAAAATCATCAAGGACCCACACCATCCTGGCCACACACGCATCTCACCCCTGCCATCAGGAAGAAGGTACAGGAGCCTGAAAACTGCAACGTCCAGGTTCAGGAATAGGTCCCTCCCCACGGCCATCAGGCTATTAAACACAACGACAAATAAGCTCTGAGCTGCAAAAGACGATATTATTATTTGTTATTTGCACTATATTTGTTATTTAATGAACTTTTTCTTTTTTTCTCTTCCCCGTTATGTACAACACTATCTCTCTCTCTCTCTCTCTCTCCTCTCTCCTTCCCCTCTATCTCTCTCTCCCACCCCTCTCTCTCTCTCTCTCCTCTCTCTCTCTCTCTCACTCTCTCTCTCTCTCTCTCTCTCTCTATCTCTTCCCCTCTCTCTCTCTCACACTCTCTCTCTCTTTCACTCTCTCTCTCTCTCTCCTTCCCCTCTCTATTTCTCTCTCTATCTCTCTCTCTCTCTCTCTCTCTCTTCCTCCCCACAGATGCAGCTTGACCTATTGAATGTTTGCAGCATTTTCCATTGTTCATGCAACCCTTGTCCTTGCCATCAGTACGGGCTGTAGTCTGGTGAGCTGGGACAGTTTGTAGTCAGTGGGAATGTGAGCTGTCACCAGCCGGTGCCTCTCATCAGCTGAGGAATGGTGTGTGCATGAAATGAAGTAATTAGAGCTGCTGCTGTTGTAAGTGGATCAGGAGGAGTTGGGACATCAAGCCCGCCTGTCTCTGGGGATGTGAGTTGGCAGCTTCTGATTTACACTGGGAGTTTCTTCATTCCCAATCCATGTTTATTTGTCCTCCTCTCCAACATCCTCCCCCTTCCCCTCCTCCACAATCCTTGAAACATCATTTCCCCGAAGGAGACATCTTCTCACGTTGGAGGGGGCTGTGTGGGTCTCTGTCTGCCCTTGTTTTCACAGAATCTTCCCGACACTCACCCGGAGAAAACCCACGCAGGTCACGGGGAGAACGTGCAAACTCCGTACAGACAGCACCCGTAGTCAAGATCGAACCAGCATCTGCAGTCTGAAGAGAGTGGTCTCGACCCGAAACGTCACCCATTCCTTCTCTGTAGAGATGCTGCCTGTCCCGCTGAGTTACTCCAGCATTTTGTGTCTACCTTCAGCGTAAACCAGCATCTGCAGTCTGCAGAAGGGTCTCAACCTGAAACGTCACCCATTCCTTCTCTCTAGCGATGCTGCCGGTCCCACTGAGTTACTCCAGCAATGTGTATCTATCTTCGGGGGTTGTGAGCGGTGTGATCCAGCTGATGGTGCTCTTGTGGCAATGTCCCGCTGCGAGACAGCAGCCAATGTCCGACGGGCGCTGGCCTCGCGATGGTAGAACACAACTGGCCATGGTTGAGAAGGAATAAATCTGGGGACTTGGCATCTGGAGTAGAAAGATAGCAGGGAGCCTGCAGTGACTGGGTTCAGATGGAATAATAGATCATAGGCAAAGACTGCTGATGTTCACACACATCCTCCTCCCAACTCACGCTGTGCACTGCAAGGAGAACCATGTTCTTGATGTTCTCTCCGCTCTCCAGGCTTCTGGTTGTACCACAAGCTCTAACCTGACCCAACGACAGTTATTCTTCCTCCATGGAGATCAGGAATGGAGCTCCCCCGATAGACAATAGGTGCAGGAGTAGGCCATTCGGCCCTTCGAGCCAGCACTGATCTGCCAATCTCACACCAACAGGGTTCTCCAGCCTCTGGCCTCATCTTCCAACAGTCCCTTCATTCAGTTAGGGAACAGAAGGAAAAAATGTGCAGATTGTCCATGGATTAACAACTTAGGTTGCTAATCTTCCAACATAATTCGATCCATTCTGCTCCAGCAAAACCTCACCATCCGCCCAAAATTAAGCACCGATGAAAGACCAACAGTAGACCCTTTGAAGACCTGTGTACATAAGCAATGTGATAAACGGTAACTCAACCGAGATAGGTTCTGGTTTCAGCCCGAAACGTTGCCTATTTCCTTCGCTCCATAGATGCTCCCTCACCCGCTGAGTTTCTCCAGCATTTTTGTCTACCTTCCATTTTCCAGCATCTGCAGTTCCTTCTTAAACATAGGTTCTAGGTTGGGTTCAAGATTAGATCCTCTATCCAGATTGAGATGATGCACCAGAACCAACCTGCCAACTGTGAGCAGTCCTGAGCTATTATTTACCTCATTGGAGACCCTTGGACTATATTTGGTTATAGTTTATCTGGAGTTTATCTTGCACTAAATGTTATTCCCTTTACCCAGTATCTGTACACTGTGGACGGCTCGATTGTAATCGTGCATTATCTTTCCGCTGACTGGTTAGCACGCAACAAAAAGCTTTTCACTGTACCTCGGTACACGGGACAATAAATTAAACTGAACTGAACAAAACTGACCCCAGTGAAACAGCAACTTACTGACACTGTGTCCATGACTCACGTTGTCGCCCCCTCTGTGTGGAAGAAAGGGACTGTGATTTGGCAGAGTGGTGCACAGAATTCCCCATGCAATGGACGGACAGACAGGGTGATCCAATGTTTCATTGGCCCGTCACTTTAATCCTCCATTCCTCTCCCAGTCAGACCTGTCTGCCTCTGGTCTCCTGCAATAATCAAAGTAAACCCCACTTCAACTCCAGAAAGAGCATCTTATCTTCCCACCCGAGACACCACAACCTCGACAGTTTGTCGTCAACACTTTCAGGTAACCAACCTTCCCAGTTTGTGTTAAACCTGCCCAATTCCGCTATGATATCAAGGAACTGCAATCTGGAACAAAGAAACAAAGTGCTGGAGGAACTCAATGGGTCAGGCAGCATCTGGGGAAGGAATGGGCAGGTGATGTTTCAGGTTGAGACCTTTCATCAGAGCTTCCTCCAGCAGTTTATAGACAATAGACAATAGTTTGTTATCTAATGTGAAGTCATAGAGACATAGAGTCAAACAATGTGGAAACAGGCCATTCGGCCCAACTTGCCCACACCGGCCAACATGTCCCATCTACACTAGTCCCACCTGCCTGCGCTTGGCCCACCTGTCCTATCCATGTGCCTGTCTGCTTGTTTCTTAAGGGTTGCAATAGTCCCTGCCTCAACTACCTCGTCTGGCAGCTCATTTTATACCAACTGTGACAAACTAACGGCTTCTCCCTCCACAGACGCTGCCTGATCTGCCGAGTACAGGCATTTTATTTTCACGTTTCAAGCATCTGCAGTTTTCCTGGTCGCTTGTCAACACATGCTTCAAAGGATCATTGAGTTTTTAAGGTGCAGACATTGCCGTGATTAATACCATCCAAAGCCCAGCATACAAATCAAACACTCGCTCTGCCGCGCTCTCTAATATAATTAACACAGCTGATATGTGGGTGAGGGGGACACCTGCGTACCGAGGATTAACAATCATCAAATGTCAACTCAATCTCCAAAGAGTAAACAAACATGTTTCTTATCATTTGTTATCCATGAGCAGAATTTGTCACCTCTGCTTATTAAAATGAGAAATGCTGCTGCCAGTGAGGATGTGCTGGGATTGAGAATCCTGCCCTGGTGTTCATAAAATCTACCGTAGCCACGGTGGTGCAGCGGGTAGAGCTGCTGCCTCACAGCGCCAGACACCCGGGTTCCATCCCGACTACGGGCGCTGTCTGTACGGAGTCTGTAGGTTCTCCCCGTGACCTGCGTGGGTTTTCTCCGAGATCTTCGGTTTCCTCCCACACTCCAAAGACGTATAGGTTTGTAAATAAGTGCAAATTGCCCCGAGTGTGTGCAGTGTAGTGTTAATGTGCGGGGATCGCAGGTCGGTGTGGACTCGGTGGGCTGAAGGGCGTGTGTCTATGCTGGATATCTTAAAGGGCCAACCCCACTTTAGTGACTCAGCGGGTCAGGCAGCATCTCTGGAGAAAGGGAATAGGTGACGTTTTCGGTCGAAACCCTTCTTCAGAGTGTCCTGAAACGTCACCCATTCCTTCTCTCCAGAGATGCTGCCTGACCCGCTGAGTTACTCCAGCCTTTTGTGTCTATCTTTGGTGTAAACCAGCACCTGCAGTTCCTTCCTATATACTCCGCTGTAGTAACTGATTAAAACTGTTCATGGTCAGAATGATCTGATACAACTCATCTTTCATGTCTGACTATGTTTGTGCACAAGGGTCTCGACCCGGAACGTCACCCATTCCCTCTCTCCAGAGATGCTGCCTGTCCCGCTGAGTTACTCCGGCATTTTGCATTATGTTTGGCTGTTTGATCTTGTCTCGGGTTGGAGGAGGTAGACTATCGCAGTGATGTATCAGTGAACGAGTGATCCAACTAATGATCTCTGGACATGAAGTTCCATCTTGGTAGCTGCAGAAATTGTTTAATTCATTAAATAAATGTGGAATAAAAAGTCTCGTCTCAGAAGCCATGACGATGAATAATACCTCCAGGAAAAACGCTCGGCCACGTATCCGAACAGGCATCGAGGGAGAGAGGTGCCAGATGGATAATTGGGATTCATGTATCCTGGTCAGCATGGGCAAAGTGGGCCGAAGGGCCTGTTTCTATGATTCTTTGTAACCTACTGAACTTACCGGGTCTGGTATATACAGTATGTGGCTCCAGAACCAACAAAAATGTAATCAGTATGAAGAAGGGTTCCGTGCTGGAAGGTCACCTATTGAAGGCCAATTTACTGGATGTTTTCAAGAGAGAGTAAAGCCCCTGTCCCACTTTCACGACCTAATTCACAACCTTTTTTACTCGTGGACATTTTCATCAGGCTAGAAAATCGCCCCGACCTACTTGATGCCACGCGCACCTACGACTAGCATCCCTGCCTGCTACGACCTACCTACGACCTACTTACGACCTCGTGACGACCATGCTGCGAGTATGTCAAGGGCAAACTCTGCAGAGGTCGTGAATTAGGTCGTGAAAGTGGGACAGGCCCTTTAGACTTAGCTCTGTGGACTAAAGGAATCAAGGGATATGGGGAGAAAGCAGGAACGGGGCACTGATTTTAGATGGTCAGCCATGATTATATTGAATGGTGGTGCTGGCTCGAAGGGCCAAATGGCCTACTCCTGCACCAATTTTCTATGTTTCTATCTTTATCTTTTCTCTCCAGAGATGTTGCCTGACCCGCTGAGTTACTCCAGTACTTTGTGCTTCTCTTTGGCATAAACCAGCATCTGCAGTTCCTTCCTACACCAAAATGTGACAGACCTGTGACACTGAGCCACCCGTATGTGATAAATACACCGCGATAGAAACATTGAACTGTTGGAGGGCGTCATTACAGGGGCAGGTGGTTGGGCTCTTGTGTGTTGAGTATTCTGAGCGTTTGTGTGTCAGTGACGTGCTAATCTTACTTGCTGCTTCAACCTGAGCCTGAATGTTTCAGTTGGAGGAGATAAAGCAAAATGATAAATGCAGGTCTGCATCGCAGTGATGACATTTCAAAGATGCCTTTCCCAAAATAACCTTCCCTGTGGTGCTGCGATCAGCTCCCAGGGTATTGCCACCCTGAGAGATCAGCGCTACCTGCTGCCGCCTCTCCCCGCTCCATCCTCAGAGCCTCATCCAGCCTGCTACTGCTAGCTCGCCAACATCTGGGATCCCATCAATCATCGTACTGCAGGGGCAGGAATCCTCTCCGCGGAATGTCTGCTCCACGCTCCTGGAGTTTGCAGTCAGCCACTGGAAGGGGAAAGACAGTTTGATGTATCGGGATGTGTTTGCCAGATTGATGCCCAGTCACTGATGCAGAGGTCACCCTCAGATAGGCGGGGATTCAAGCAGATGGAGCAAGATTATGATTAATGGCGCGGCTGGCGGGTACTCCAGCAGAGGTTCGGAGGCTCACGGAGAATTCCACAGCAGCACATAGCCATGTCATGTGATAATGTCAAGAGAAGTCACTCTCACCTCCAAAACCAGCTCCCTGGTCCAGGACTGGATGAAGGCAGTGAAGAAGGGTCTTGACCCCAAACATCACCCATCCCTTCTCTCCAGGGATGCTACCTGTCCCTGAGTTACTCCAGCTTTGTGTCTATCTTTGATGAGTACCTTCAGACAGGTACATGGATAGGATAGGTTTAGAGGGATATGGACCAAATGCAGGCAGGTGGGTCTAGCGTAGATGGGGCATGTCGGTCGGCGTGGTCAACTGGGCCTGTAATTGCTGGAGTTTGGAAGGATGAGGGGGAACCTCATTGAAACTTACCAAGCAGTGATAGAGTGGCTGTGGAGAGGATGTTTCCACGAGTGGGAGAGTCTAGGACTAGAGGTCACAGCCTCAGAATTAAAGGACGTTCCTTTAGGAAGGAGGTGAGAAAGGTAAATAGATTATTGATTAGTGCAGGTGTCGGGGTTATGGGGAGAAGGCAGGAGAATGGGGTTAGGAGGGAGAGATAGATCAGCCATGATTGAATGGCGGATTTGACGATGAGCCGAATGGCCTCATTCTGCTCCTGTCACTTAGACATAGACATAGACATAGAAAATAGGTGCAGGAGGAGGCCATTCGGCCCTTCGAGCCAGCACCGCCATTCATTGTGATCATGGATGATCATGCCATATAAATAACCCATGCCTGCCTTCTCCCCATATCCCTTGACTCCACTAGCCTCTAGAGCTCTATCTAACTCTCTCTTAAATCCATCCAGACTTGGCCTCCACTGCCCTCTGTGGCAGGGAATTCCATAAATTCACAACTGAAAAAGTTTTTTCTCACCTCAGTCTTAAATGACCTCCCCTTTATTCTAAGACTGTGGCCCCTGGTTCTGGACTCGCCCAACATTGGGAATATTTATCCTGCATCTAGCTTGTCCAGTCCTTTTTATAATTTTATATGTTTCTATGTCCAATCCTTTTATAATGTTATATGTTTCTACTTGACCTTATGACAACAGTTGTACCTGGTACAGAACCTGAGGGGTAACGTTTTCACACAAAGGGTGGTGGGTGTCTGGAACAAGCTGCCAGAGGAGGTAGTTGAGGCTGGTAGCATTGCAGCGTTTAAGAAACAGTTAGAGAGTACGTGGATAGAACAGGTTTGGAGGGATATGGGTTAAACGCAGGCAGGTGGAACTAATGTAGCTGGGACACGTTGGTCGGTGTGGGCAAGTTGGGTTGAAGGGCCTGTTTCCACACTGTGTGACTCCGGCTCTATCTCAAATTAAGGTTTCCCTCACACTCCCATGTAACAAAGAAAACGATCGCAGTCTATCCAATCTTTCACCATATTGGCTGCCCCCCAGTCCCTGAAACATTCTCGTAAATCACCTTGGTGCCTGCCTGCCATCTCTGGAGTGATGTGGCGACCAGAATGTTGCACAGTCCACCATCCTTGGGCTAATCAGCTTGTACACTAATTCAGCAAAAAGACCCATTTGGGATAACCATCTTAACATTGTCTACTGACACAGGCTGAGACAAATGCCTTTATGCAAATTTCACAGGATGATTTATTGGTGATGGTGGCAGGTTTAAACTGGCAATGCTCACTGTTAATAGAAACATAGAAAATAGGTGCAAGAGGAGGCCATTCGGCCCTTCGAGCCAGCACAGCCATTCATTGTGATCATGGCTGATCGTCCCCTATCAATAACCCGTGCCTGCCTTCTCCCCATATCCCTTGACGCCACTAACCCCTAGAGCTCTATCCAACTCGCTCTTAAATCCATCCAGTGACTTGGCCTCCACTGCCCTCTGTGGCAGGGAATTCCATAAATTCACAACTCTCTGGGTGAAAAAGTATTTTATCACCTCAGTCTTATATGACCTCCCCTTTATTCTAAGACTGTTGCCCCTGGTTCTGGACTCGCCCAACATTGGGAACATTTATCCTGCATCTAGCTTGTCCAGTCCTTTTATAATTTTATATGTTTCTAAAAGATCCCCCCTCATCCTTCTAAACTCCAGTGAATACAAGCCTAGTCTTTTTAATCTTTCGTCATATGACAGTCCCGCCATCCCAGGGATCAATCTCGTGAACCTACGCTGCACTGCCTCAATCACAAGGATGTCCTTCCTCAAATTAGGAGACCAAAACTGTACACAATACTCCAGATGTGGTCTCACCAGAGCCCTATACAACTGCAGAAGAACCTCTTTACTCCTATACTGAAATCCTCTTGTTATGAAGGCCAACATTCCATTAGCTTTCTTCACTGCCTGCTGTACCTGCACGCCAACTTTCAGTGACCGGTGTACAAGGACACCCAGGTCTCGCTGTACCTCCCCCTTACCTAACCTAACCCCATTGAGATAATAATCTGCCCCCCTGTTTTTGCCGCCAAAGTGGATAACCTCACATTTATCTATATTATATTGCATCTGCCACGCATCTGCCCACTCACTCAACCTGTCCCGGTCACCCTGCAACCTCCTAACATCCTCTTCACAGTTCACACTGCCACCCAGCTTTGTGTCATCCGCAAACTTGCTAGTGTTGCTCCTAATTCCCTCTTCCAAATCATTAATATATATGGTAAACAGTTGCGGCCCCAACACTGAGCTTTGCGGCACTCCACTCGCCACTGCCTGCCATTCTAAAAAGGACCCGTTCACTCCTACTCTTTGCTTCCTGTCTGCCAACTAAATTTCTATCCATGTCAACACCCCTACCCCCAATACCATGTGCTCTCATTTTAGTCACCAGTCTCCCGTGCGGGACCTTATCAAATGCTTTCTGAAAGTCTAGATACACTACATCCACTGGCTCCCCTTCATCCATTTTACTTGTCACATCCTCAAAAAATTCCAGAAGATTCCAGAAAATTTGTTAATGGATTGGAGTATCTCAGCGGGTCAGGCAACATCTCTGGCGAGAAGGAATGGGTGACGTTTCCGGTTGGAATCCTTCTTTGGACTGCAGTCTGATCCCTGTCTGAAGAAAGGTTCTGACCCAACATGTCACCCACCCTTTTTCGCCAGAGATGCTGCCTGACCCGCTGAGTTACTCCAGCACTCTGTGAAACGTCACCTATCCATGTTCTCCACAGATGCTGCCTGACCCGCTGAGTTACTCCAGCACTCTGTGAAACGCCACCTATCCATGTTCTCCACAGACGGGCAGCATCTCTGGAGAAAAGGAATAGGTGACGTTTCGGGTCGAGACCCTTACGGGTCTCAACCCGAAACGTCACCTATCCCTTTTCTCCAGAGATGTTATGTGACCCGCTGAGTTACTCCAGCACTCTGTGTTGATCTTCGGTTTAAACCAGCACCTGCAGTTCCTTCCTACACCCCCCTCTGTAGATCCAAATGCCAACCTCTGGTCTACACTCAATGCTCACTGTTGATTGGCCGATGAGTCTTGTCATAGGGCATCACAGCGGCGCGGCGGGTAGAGCTGCTGCCTCACAGCGCCGGAGACCCGGGTTCGATCCTGACTACGGGTGCTGTCTGTACGGAGTTTGTACGTTCTCCCCGAGATCGCTTGGGTTTTCTCCGGGTGCTCCGGATTCCTCCAAAGACGTACAGGTTGGTAGGTTAATAGACTTTGTATAAATGTAAATTGTCCCTAGTGTATAGGATAGTGTTAGTGTGCGGGGATCGCTGGTCGGTGTGGACTCAGTGGGCCGAAGGGTCTGTTTCATGTGTGTGTATATATTTATACAATGGTATATGGACACACTGATCTGTTCTGTATTCATGCCTACTATGTTCTGGTGTGCTGAAGCAAAGCAAGAATGTCATAGTCCTATCAGGGACACACGACAATAAACTCTCTTGAATCTTGAATCTTGTTTCTGCGCTGTACTGTTGTGTACTGCGCCCACATACAGAAGTACAGGTTGTTTAAGAAAGAACTGCAGATGCTGGAAAAATTGAAGGTAGACAAAAATGCTGGAGAAACTCAGCGGGTGAGGCAGCATCTATGGAGCGAAGGAATAAGTGATGTTTCGGGTCGAGACCTTTCTTCAGACAGAAGTACAGTTTTGTCAGTTAATTGGCTTTGGTAAGTTGTAAAAACTGTTCCCAGTGTGAGTCGGTCAGTGTATGGGGTGATCGCTGGTCAGTGCGGACTCGGTGGGCCAAAGGGCCTGTTTCTGCGCTGCATCTCCGGAGTCCAAAGTGTAAAGTATCTCACTCTGGATATGGTGAGGCCATCTGGTGACGTCCCCCTCAGTCTGAAGCTGTGCCCAAACACACACTCTTCACCACTCTGCCTCACACCGAGACTCTTAGAACACCTCGGTCGGCACGGACTGGAAGGGCCGAGAGGGCCTGTTTTCCGTGCTGTAATTGTGGTTATTATGGTTAACACCTGACCATTTCATTGTGGTGAATCTGAAGCCCAGGGCTACAATTAAATGGAGCATTTGATAGTGGAGAACAAACTAATCCATCACAGCACCTCCTGAAGCGAAATCTGGGCGTAAGTCATTCCACGATGCTTTGAAGTGAATCCTGTTTCAAAGAACATCGGCCAGTGTTTCTGCTCTGACGGATATATGAGGAAAATGTGGAAATTGTTGACGGATTGTTGGCTGAGATAGGCCCCAGCTATCCCACGCAACATCGTGCCAATGAATCAGTCAGGCAAACCTCCAATCAACGTCTAATGTTTCTTCTCCTTCCAGATGCATCCATCAAGTCAACCTCCCAGGAATTTCATCCCATCACCTGCCCTCATTGTCCACAGGGTGAGGAGGGGCGTACGTGCGGAACATGAGACTGGGAGCAGAAACTGGTCACCTGCCATCAAAGTCATCTCCACCTTCCATCACCATCAGACACATCTACTGCAGGTCCACTTTCCCAGTCCTATCTCCAAGTCAATGGTCCAATGATGCAGTTATTTGTCAAATGGGAGGAGTGCTAACAGTGAAATTCTGTTTCTTACAAACAGTCGTGTAGAGTATTGCCATATTCCCAGTTGCTGCCTCACAACACCAGAGACCCGGGTTCGATCCTGACTACGGGTGCTGTCTTTACAGAGTTTGTACGTTCTCCCCCATGCCCTGCATGGGTTTTCTCCGAGATCTTCGGTTTCCTCCCACACTCCAAAGATGTACAGGTTTGTAGGTTAATTGGCTTGGTGTAAATGTAAATTGTCTCCAGTGTGTGTACGATAGTGTTAAGAGCCTGTCCCACTTACACGATTTTTTTTGGCGACTGCCGGCACCCGTCATAGTCGCAGCAGGTCGCTGAAAATCTTCAACATGTTGAAAACCCAGCGGCAACCAGATAAAGGTACGACTCTTTGGGCGACTGAGGAGACTACTCACGACCATACAGGCGTCGTGTGTCGACATGTCGCGGGGTAACGCCTGCACGGTCGTGAATCGTCGCCCAAAGTGTCGTACCTTTTTCTGGTCGCCGCTGGATTTTTCCTGCTGCAATTATGACGGGTGTCGGCAGTCGCCGAAAAATTGGGGTAAGTGGGACAGGCCGTTTAGTGTGCTGAGATAACTGGTCAGCGTGGACTCAGTGGGCCAAAGGGCCTGCTTCTGCGCTGTGTCTCTAAAGTGAACTAAACTCAGTCTACTCAGCGCACATACAACAGGCGACATATTTTGGCATAATTTCCAAAGTGTACGTTCTAGTTTTTTGAGCGGCGCCCGTACCAGTTCTTACTTTGACCTTCCTAATCGTGTATCTGTACACTGCGGACGGCTCGATTGTAATCATGTATTGTCTTTCCGTTGACTGGTTAGCACGCGACTAAAGCTCTGCACTGTACCTCGGTACACGGGACAATAGACTGAGCTTAGACAGATGCAAGGCAGCAGTTTGCAGGGTGGTGCGAGTCTCCACAATGTCAAACACAATCACTGCAGGTTTCATCTGATGACTATTAACAGGTTACACTGCAACTCGTTGGCAAACTTTGAACTGTGGACTGATTAGCCCTTTGTACAATAATCGCTAAACATTGATTCAATTAATGATGATGATTAGACATCTGGGCAAGCAGCACTTTCGGCAAGAAGCTGTCAGAGCGTTTTACACAAGGAGTCAGGTTGACCGAGGAGAATGGGGCCCGCAGGAGGGAGGGAGGGGGGGAGAGGGGAGGGAGGTAGGGTGCGGTGTAGAGCGGAGGGGAGGGGAGGGGGGGGAGAGGGAGAGGTAGGGAGGGATGTAGAGGGGAGGGGAGGGAGGGGAGGAGAGTTGAAGAGGGAGAGGAGAGGGGAGGGAGAGGGGGCAGAGAGGGAAGGAGAGGGGGAGGGGAGAGGGAGAGAGGGGGAGGGGGGGGGGGAGGGGAGAGGGGAGAGGGGAGAGAGGGGGAGAGGGGGAGAGGGGGAGAGGGGGATGGTTGGAAAGGGGGGTGGAGAGGGTGGAGGTGAGGGGGAGAGAGAGAGAGAGGGGAGGGAGGGAGGGGGATGGATATAGGGAGGGGGAGGAAGGAGAGGGGTAAAGGGGGAGGGAGGGATGGAGAGGGGAGGGGGAGGCAGAGAGGGAGGGAGAGGAGCATCTCAGGGAGGGGAGAAGATTGGAACTGGGGCTGATGTGGAGTCTGGTCAATCTCGGCAAAGTCACCCCTCCCTGAGCTGAAGGCAAGTCCATGCTGAGACACAAAACGTGTGTAGGAAGGAACTGGAGATGCAGTTACACCAAAAATAGACACAAAATGCAGGAGTAACTCGGCGGGATAGGCAGCATCTCTGGAGAGAAGGAATTAATGATGTTACTCCAGCTTTTTGTGTCTGTTTTCACACCAAGAGTACACACCCTGGGCCAGAGGGAGAGGGTGGGGGTGACGCTCCAGAGAGTGTGCAGTTGGTTCCGGTACAAAATTGACACCAATTTGTCAAACATTGAGGAACTAAAGAGCCAATGCTGTTGGTAAAAATATTAATCCATAAACATTTATCCCGTTAATTTTTAAAATCTTTATGATGAGATTTGAAATGACAGGTTCCCCGTGGAAACAGATTGAATAATTAGCGGACTGCCAGATGAAGAGTGGCTAATGCAATTAATTACTTCCTTTCTTGTTACTTAGTGCTGACATTGAGACAGGCCATTCAGCCCATCAATGCCTTTCTACCTGAAGCCCATGGATAACTGTTCCTTGTTTAGGAGCAAGGAGGTCCTACTGCAGTTGTACAGTGCGCTGGTGAGACTGCACCTGGAGTATTGTGTGCAGTGTTGGCCTCCTAATTTGAGGAAGGACATTCTTGCTGTTGAGGGAGTGCAGCGTAGGTTCACCAGGTTAATTCCCGGGATGGACTGTCGTATGATGAAAGAATGGGTCGACTGGGCTTGTATTCACTGGAATTTCGAAGGATGAGAGGATATCTTATAGAAACATATAAAATTCTTTAGGGATTGGACAGGCTAAATGCAGGAAAAATGTTCCCGATGTTGGGGGAGTTCAGAACCAGGGGTCACAGTTTAAGAATAAGGGGTAGGCCATTTGTGACTGAAATGAGGAAAAACTTTTTCACCCAGAGAGTTGTGAATCTGTGGAATTCTCTGCCACAGAAGGCAGTGGAGGCCAATTCACTGGATGTTTACAGGAGAGAGTTAGATTTAGCTCTTGGGGCTAAAGGAATCAGGGGATATGGGGAGAAAGCAGGAACGGGGTACTGATTCTGGATGATCAGCCATGATCACATTGAATGGCGGTGCTGGCTCGAAGGGCTGAATGGCCTCCTCCTGCACCTATTGTCTATATTTCTATGTTTCCCACCAACATGTCCAGCTGCAACACTTCTTCGCTACAGAGGTGTGGATGTCGTGATGTCCTCCCAATGCTGGATGGAGTCATCCAGTCATATAGCACGGAAACAGGCCCTTCGGCCCAACTTGCTCATGCTGACCAACATGCCCCATCTATACCACTCCCCTACACATCACAGGACAATCAGACAAACGGCTGTCCAAATAAAAGCTTGTTCTCCGCAGCCTGTGGCGTCCAGTAGACATGTGTTGGAAGGGACTGCAGATGCTGATTTAAATCAAAGATAGACACAATAAGCTGGAGTAACTCAGCAGGACAGGCAGCATCTTTGGAGAGAAGGAATGGGTGAAGTTTTGGGTCGTGACCCTTCTTCAAAATGAGAGTCAGGGGAGAGGGAGACACAGAGATAAGGAAGGGTAAGGTGTTGAGATGAAACATCAAAGGGGATGAAGTTCAAGGAACATGTCGAATAAATCTCGACCCGAAATGTAAGTCTGAAGACTCAGTCTGAAGAAGGATCTTGACCCGAAACGTCACCCATTCCTTCTCTCCAGAGATGCTGCCTGTCCCGCTGAGTTACTCCAGCTTTTTGTGTCTATCTTTGCATTCAGTAAACACCCGACCCATCCCAGGGTTATAATTAATGATTCATACAATGCAGGTAATGAATGATGGAAGAGCTATGAGGCATCTGCAACTAATTAGCAGCTGCTGCCGACTCTCTGGTGGGATGGCAACCTAACGTCGCCCCAAGGCAGCTGAGGACCAAGCCACCAAATCCTGGAGAGAGTGGGAGAGAGTGGGAGACAGGGAGGGTGCTGGAGATTCAGCATGTTCTTGGTATGTGGCACATGTCCTTTAACAGTGATCATGGGACATACAACAGTACAGCACAAGAAGAGGCCCTTCGGCCCACAGTGACTGTGCTGAACATGAAGCCAAGCCCCTAGATAGACCCAAATTGCTGGAGTAACTCAACGGATCCGGCAGCATCTCTGGAGGAAAAGAATGGGTGACGTTTCGGGTCGGAACCCTTCTTCAGAAGTGGCAGCTTCAGACTTGGCAACTTCTGCCAAGCTCATCGCGTATCTGCCTGCCCATTACCCATATCTCTCCATTCCCTGCACTTCCATGTGCCTATCCAAAAGCCTCTGAAACACTATTATCGTTTCTTCCTCAACCACCACCCCCGGCCGCACGTTCCCGGCACCCACCACCCTCTGTGTAAAAAACTTCATAGGTTCTAGGAGTAGAGTTAGGCCATTCGGCCCATCGAGTCTACTCCACCATTCAATCATGGCTGATCGATCTTTCCCTCCCAAACCTATTCTCCGCCTTCTCCCCAGAACCTACTAATCAATCTCAACTTGCCCCACACGTCTGCTTTAAACTTTGCCCCTCTCACCTTAAAGCTATGCCCTCTGGTCTTTGCTTTTTTTCATCCTGGGAAAAGGTTCTGACTGTCTACCATATCTATGCCCCTCATAATTTTATACACAATGGGAGATTTTGACAGTGGAACGTCGGACATAAGATCATAATACATGAGTAGAATTAGGCCATTCGGCCCATCAATCATGGCTGATCTAACTCTCCCTCCTAACCCCATTCTCCCCATAACCCTTGACACCCGTACTGATCAAAAATCTATCGATTTCTGCCTTAAAAATATCCATTGACTTGTGGCCTCCACAGCCGTCTGTGGCAAAGAATCCCACAGATTCACCACCCTCTGACTAAAGGGGAGGTCATTTAAGACTGAGGTGAGAAAAAAGTTTTCACCTCGTGAGTTGTGAATTTGTGGAATTCCCTGCCACAGAGGGCAGTGGAGGCCAAGTCACTGGATGGATTTAAGAGAGAGTTAGATAGAGCTCTAGGGGCTAGTAGAGCCAAGGGATATGGGGAGAAGGCAGGCACGGGTTATTGATTGGGGACGGTCAGCCATAACCACTATGAATGGCGGTGCAGGCTCGAAGGGCCGAATGGCCTCCTCCTATACCTATTTTCTATGTTTCTATGTTAAAGAAATTCATCCTCATCTCCTTCTTAAAAGAACGTCCTTTAGTTCTGAGGCTGTGACCCTGGTCCTAGACTCCCCCACGAGTCTCCACACCCACTCCACATCCAAGACATGTTCAGGACCTGTCTGCTGGAATGGCTAAACCATTTCCCAGTTTGAATTACAGATTGTTGCAGGGACCACTGTCTCCCGTCGTTCATTACAATCTGTAGATTGTCCTTAAACACAGAAGCTGCTGTTTTCTCCTCACTGGCTGTCGATCATCCTTGTTTAATGGCAACCCGTCATCTCCAAAAGATTTGCAGCAATTGCTCTCAAATAACAATCTGACTCTTATGTTTTGAAAAGAACATAATCAGTGTGATTTCACAATTGCCAACAACCCTTTCAAAATCATTTCCACCGCTGTTCACTCCAATTGATCTAAACACGCAATTAATCCAGATTAAAACGTGCAAACAATTCAGACTTGAGTCATAGAGTGGTACAGCGTGAGATCAGGCCCTTCGGCCCAACTTGCCTACGATGACAAACATGCCCCATCTATACTAGTCCCACCTACCTGCATTTGGCCCATATCCCTCTCAACCTGTCCTATCCATGTACCTGTCCAAATGTTTCTTAAACGTTGCCCCTCTGGTTCCTCTTCCCCCTTCACCTTAAACCTATGTCCAATGGTTCTAGATAGTTCCCCAACTCTGCGCAAGAGACTCTGCATGTCTATCTGTTTAGTTTAGAGATATGGCGTGGAAACAGGCCCTGTGGCCCACCGAGTCCGACCGCCCAGCGATCCCCGCACACTAGTTCTATACCACACACACTAGGGACAATTTACAATGTTCACCTACAAACCTGCACCTCTTTGGATTGTGGGAGGAAACCGGAGCACCCGGAGAAAACCCACGCAGGTCACGGGGAGAACATACAAACTCCATATGGGCAACATCTGTAGTTAGAGAAGGATCTCGACCCAAAACGTCACCCATTCCTTCTCTCCAGAGATGCTGCCTGTCCTGCTGAGTTACTCCAGCATTTAGTGTCTATCTTCAGGATCGAACCTGGTTCTCTACTCCTGCGCCATCGTGGTTTAGAGAGATCTCTGAAATTGGGAGCAAGGTGAGGCAGCGGTGGGGGACAGGGGGAGGGTGGGTGGGGAGGGGTGGGGGGGGGTAGGGGGTGTGGTGGGGGGGGGGAGAGGTGGAGGGGTAATGACACATGGCGAGATGATTTGTTTGGCTTTCTGTTGAAATGAGATCCTTCGTGGAGTGGAGTCACCAAATGCAATACCAAGCTCTGGAGCCAAGGGTCACAAATGAGGAGATGTGAAAACAAATGGGGAATGGAATAGCGAGCATGTGACCTCTCACTGCCAGCTCATCTCTCATCTCCGAGACAACAAGCATAATCACCAGAGCCAGCAGAACACACAATGACATGACAGGAAGACAAGACAACATTTCATTGCTCATCCTTATTACACATTAACAGCACCTTAGATAATGTCACCAAATCCTCAACACAGGTTTATTGTTGCATACTCACACATTTACTAGAATTCTCAATTATTACAATGTGTTTACAGCTCTTTGTTAAATAGATTTTAATTCATGGCAATGCCCCAATACATTTGAGCATCTGTTAATTTTTGTTTTAATGGTTTTGTTGTCGAACATTTGGAGAGAGTTGACAGTGACTTACATATCACTACACCTGAACTCATGACACACCTGGTCAACCTGAGGAGCACCTTCAGCAACAGACTGGTTCCACCAAGATGCAGCACAGAACGCCACAGGAGGCCCTTCTTCCCTGCGGCTATCAAAGTGTACAACTCCTCCCCCCCCCTTCTGTCGTGGGGTACACTGAGACTGACTTCCTCCCCCCCCCCCAATCTTGTATCTTAAGGCAGCCCCCCCCACGCCGGGCCCTCTAGTGTCAATTGCTATGACTGTGACAACACTACACTCGGGCCTTCACCTCACTGGCAGCGCTGAGATTGTTGCTGCCTTGATGTTGCCTTTGTGACCCTTGGATTCTTGAAGAACCGAAGATAGACACAGAGTGCTGGAGTAACTCAGCAGGTCAGGCAGCATCTGTGGAGAAATGGATAGGTGACGTTTCACAGAGTGCTGGCGTAACTCAGTGGGTCGGGCAACATCTGTGGAGACAAGGAGGAGGTGACGTTTCACAGAGTGCTGGAGTAACTCAGCGGGTCAGGCAGCATCTGTGGAGAACATGGATAGGTGACGTTTCACAGAGTGCTGGAGTAACTCAGTGGGTCAGGCAGCAACTGTGGAGAACATGGATAGGTGACGTTTCACAGAGTGCTGGAGTAACTCAGTGGGTCAGGCAACATCTGTGGAGACAAGGAGGAGGTGACGTTTCGGCTCGAGACCCTTCTTCAGACTAAGAGTCATGGGAGAGGGAAACGAGAGATATAGATGGTGATGTAGAGAGATATTGAACAAATGAATGAAAGATATGCAAACAAGTAAAGAAAATAAAGGAAACTGGCCGTTGTTAGTTATGGTCTGGTGAAAACTAGTCCAGACTCTCAAAGGTGAAGTTTCATTGCCTGCAACTCGTTGTCACCTCGGTTAGCATGTAACGAAAGCTTTTCACTGTACCTCGGTACAATGCAGAGCACAAAGGAGCAGATACAGAGTGCAGAATATAGTTCTCAGCATTATAGCGCATCAAAGATAGACACAAATTGCTGAAGATAGCAGCGTTCTTGTGGGTGGGTCAGGCTGAGGGGGGCAACACAGGACAGACCAGAGCTGAAGGCGGGACCCCCACACTTCCGCAGCAGGGGTCACACACACTATGGTACCTCAGCCTGACCTCCCGTTCACACCAGCTCCCGGGCAAGGGATGGAACTGTCCCTGCTCACCGCTCCGTGCCCACTGGCTGTTGATATTCATTAACTTCACAGAATGAGCAGCGACAAGCCTTGCCTGAGTGCTGCTATTTTTGGATTAAGTGTCATTTGGACAAAGGATTAGAGATTGAAGAAACGCAGTCCACTGTCCATTAATGTCTCTCTCACAGAGATTTAACAAGAGCCCAGCAATGATAAGCTGGTGTAACCCCCTCTATAGAAACATAGATACATAGATGAATAGGTGCAGGAGTAGGCCATTCGGCCCTTCAAACCAGCACCACCATTCAATATGATAATGGCTGATCATCTAAAATTGGTACCCCGTTCCTGCTTTTTCACCCATATCCCTTGATTCCTTCAGCCCTAAACTGTACTCCACAACAATTAACCGACCCTCGAAGATGATCATCCCTAATCTGAAGATACACACAAAAAGCTGGAGTAACTCAGTGGGACAGGCAGCATCTCTAGAGAGAAGGAACGGGTGACGTTTCAGGTTGAGACCCTTCTTCAGACCCGAAACATCACCCTTTCCTTCTCTCCAGAGATGCTGCCTGTCCCGCTAAGTTACTCCAGCTTTTCACGTCTATCTTCGGTTTAAACCAGCATCTGCAGTTCCGTACCACACATAATCTAATGTGTGGTAAGGAATCTAATGTGTGGTAAGGATTTAAGAGAGAGTTAGATAGAGCTCTGGGGGATAGTGGAGTCAAGGGATATGGGGAGAAGGCAGGCACGGGTTATTGATAGGGGACGATCAGCCATGATCACAATGAATGGCAGTGCTGGCTCGAAGAGCCGAATGGCCTCCTCCTGCACCTATTTTCTATGATCCCTACTCCTCATGGGCATACCCGGGAGAGTGGGTTGATTCTAGTTTAGTTTAGTGTAGAGATACAGTGTAGAAACAGGCCCTTGGCTGATCTATTTCTGCCTCCTAACCCTATTCTCCTGCCTTCACCCCATAACCTCTGACACCTGTAATAATCAAGAATCTATCTATCTCTGCCTTAAAGATATCCACTGACTTGTGGCCTCCACAGCCTTCAGTGGCAAAGAATTTCACAGATTCACCACCCTCTGACTAAAGAAATTTCTCCTCATCTCCTTCCTAAAATAACGTACTTTAATTCTGAGGCTGTGGCCTGTAGTTCTAGACTCTCCCACTAATGGAAACATCCTCTCCACATCCACTCTATCCAGGCCTTTCACTATTCTGTATGTTTCAATGAGGTCCCCCCTCATTGACAGCAGTGCCTCTAGCCATGTGTCCTGTTACATGGTGAGGTTCTGGGTGGTCGGTGGCTGGGGTTAAGCAGGCGCTAAAGCCTTGGCTTCAATTCCACGTCTCTCATCTACTTCCCAAAGCAGAGCATCGCTGCCCTTGTGCCTGGAATAACAGCTGCAAACACTGGTGCCTGGGCTGAATGCCAATGAGGGCTGTCTAATAAAGCCCCTGTCCCACTTAGGAGATCTAAACAGCAACCTCTGGTGACCTTGCCCGCCACCCAAAAAAACCAAGGTCGTGGTGACCTGCAACCTCCTACCACCTCCCACGCATATGTTGAAAACCGTCCTCAACTATGAAGAAAACCGGCTTCGACTAGACCTGCGAATAAAAAATGATCGATGTTTAAAACGGCGACCTATTTTTAGTCGAGGATGGTTTTAATCATGATGAAAAATAGCAGCAACCTCGATGAAGCCTCGACTGCGCGGAAACCACTTTCCACCATTAGGGAGAGTGACCAAAACCTCCGGTGACCTCGTGGAAACCTTGGGTGGTGGGCAAGGTCACCAGAGGTTGCTGTTTAGGTCTCCTAAGTGGGACAGGGGTTTGTCCACAATCGCAGGTACTATGCAGTAGAAATCGCAGGCTGCTCCTCACTGGGGTTAATTTTCACTTGTGGAGACTCAGCGGTTTTGTGTGCTTGTCAGCTGTATGTTTGAACATGATGTAGCTATTACCAGGCTTTTTATTAGCTACAGCATAACCTGGGTAAATGCATCAGCTCTAATTGGCAGCAACATGCAAAGTAGCTCTGAGCTGCTGACAGTCTCACCCATTACACTGAAGCCTCTCGCTGTCCGCCAACATCCCATAAGCTGTAGAGTTGCAGAGCCGGAGACCCGGGTTCCATCCCGACCTCGTGTGCTGTCTGTACGGAGTTTGCACGTTCTCCCTGTGAATTGCGTGGGTTTTTGAAACATAGAAACATAGAAAATAGGTGCAGGAGTAGACCATTCGGCCCTTCGAGCCCGCACTGCCATTCAATATGATCATGGCTGATCATCCAACTCAGTATCCTGTACCTGCCTTCTCTCCATACCCCCTGATCCCTTTAGCCACAAGGGCCACATCTAACTCCCTCTTAAATATAGCCAATGAACTGGCCTCAACTACCTTCTGTGGCAGAGAATTCCACAGATTCACCACTCTCTGTGTGAAAAATGTTTTTCTCATCTCGGTCCTGAAAGATTTCCCCCTTATCCTTCAACTGTGACCCCTTGTTTTCTCCGAGAACTGTTTTCTCTGGGATCTTCGGTTTCCTCCCACACTCCAAAGACCTACAGGTTTGTAGGTAATTGTGAAAATTATGTGCGGGGATCCCTGGTCAGTGTGGACCCGGTGGGCCGAAGGGCCTGTTTCCGTGCTGTAACTCAAAAAACTAAGTTGTAGGAGCAGGATTAGGCCATTCGGCCCATCATCTGCTCACTGTAACATTGAGTTTAAGAAGGAACTGCAGATGCTGGAAAATCGAAGGTACACAAAAATGCTGGAGAAACTCAGCGGGTGCTGCAGCATCTATGGAGCGAAGGAAATAGGCGATGTTTCGGGTCTGAAGAAGGGTTTTGGCCTGAAACGTTGCCTATCTCCTTTGCTCCATAGATGCTGCTGCACCCGCTGAGTTTCTCCAGCATTTTTGTGTGCCCACTGTAACATTGACATGGTTGGGTCGATCAGTAAAATGAAAACCCTTTTGCTTTTCATACGAGAGACCATAAAACATTAAACATACATAGAACCTAGAGCCCAGCAGTCTGTTCCTGTTCTTGTACAGCACAGGAACAGGCCCTTCGGCCCACAATATCCGTGCTGAACATGACGCCAAGCTAAACTAATATCCTCTGCCTGCACGTGACCCACCTCCCTCTGATCCCTGCACATCCATCCACCCATCTAGAAGCTTTTAAACCTGAGGAATCTCCACATTTCAAGCACCTCCGATAATCAGCCTTTCTTTGCTGAAAGATCCTCCAGAATAAAAGATGCACGTTATATGTTTGCTTAAAGTCAACAAGTGCACCATTTCCCTTTGAAGTGATTTACGGCGAGGCGTCTCTGCTCCTCTGGGGCTGCTCTTCCTTAAGGGGAGGCGATAACAAGAAACAAAGAACATTTTTAATGAGCTGGTCTGTTTGGGCAAACGCTGAAGCCTTGGACAGAGGCCCCTGCTCCGGTGAACTCTGCATCTCCCAGGGCTTCCTGGAGGCAAGGGCCATTTTTCACATCGAGTTATTTTCCCAGTGGACCTGTTAATTATCTCCTGGAGTGTCTGCTCACAGGTGTGTGGGAGCAGGAGGTGATGCTGGACAACACAGCGCAAGGTGAGTTGGAAGGAACTGCAGGTGCTGGTTTAAACCAAAGACAGGCACAAACAGCTGGAGTAACTCAGAGGGACAGGCAGCATCTCTGGAGAGAAGTTTCTGGTCGAGACCCTTCTTCACACTGCAGGGAGAGGTTTATTCTTCCTGCTGAGTTGCAGCTCAGACTCCTCAGAATAACACCTGACCTCCACTTGACATCTCCTGTTGATGGGTGACTTCTTGGGTCGAGACCCTTCTTCAGACCCTTTCCGGACGGGACCCTTTAGTTTAGTTTAGAGATACAGCGCGGAAACAAGCCCTTGGGCCCGAGTCCGCTCTGACCAGCGATCCCCGCACACTGACACTATCCTACACACACTAGGGACAATTTTACATTTACACCAAGCCAATTAACCTACACACCTGCACGTCTTTGGAGTGTGGGAGGACTTTGAAGATCTCGGAGAAAACCCACGCAGGTCACGGGGAGAACGTACAAACTCCATACAGACAGCACCCGTAGTCAGGATCGAACCCGGGCCTCTGGCGCTGTGAGGCAGCAACTCTACCTCCCACCAGTGTTGGGCTGGGGAACTGGAGCAAGGAAGCTCTTCACATTGGACGCAGTGTGCCTCTCTGGGAGGTGAAGTTGCAGAGAAAGCATGCAGACTAATTAATGATCTTTGGTGGCTTTGAGTTCTGCGGATTCTACATAAGTCCAAGTTGTGCTGAATGGTCAAAAGCCACAAGCTCGAACCATTCGCTGCCCTTTCTTCTCACACTCCACAATGAATCACTTGACAAATGAGCATTTCTCACAAGAAGCATTTTTTTTTAATTAAGTCAACCACATTAGCTGGACTTTCACCCCGAAACGTACAAATCAAACCACTGTGCACAAAATGTTGTCGGCACTTGTGAAGCAAGTTACCATTGAGTGCAACTCCACCATCTACTCCATCCTGATTTGACACTAGCCATCACCTTATGCACTATTGCAACGTTTAAGAAATGTTTAGACAGGTACGTAGATAGGACAGGTTTAGAGGGATATGGGCCAAACACGGGCAGGTGGGACTAGTGTAGCTGGGGCATGTTGGCCGGTGTGGGCAAGTTGGGCCGAAAGGGCCTGATTCAGCGCTGAATCACTCTACGACTCTTTAAGAAACCGGTCGGTTCTAGAGGAAGCAGCCCATTCCTTGAGGAACATTTCAGGTTCAAGTCAAATCAACTCAAAGCAGTTCCACCTGACTGATCCCCTTCCATCGACTCCATCCGCACCGCACGCTGCCTCGGCAAGGCCAGCAGCATCATCAGGACCAGTCTCACCCCCGGCCATTCCCTCTTCTCCCCTCTCCCATCGGCCAAGAGGTACAGAAGTGTGAAAACACACACCTCCAGATTCAGGGACAGTTTCTTCCCAGCTGTTATCAGGCAACTGAACCATCCTACCACACCCAGAGAGCAGTGCTGAACTACTATCTACCTCACTGGTGACCCTCGGACTATCCTTGATCGGACTTTGCTGGCTTTACCTTGCTGTCATATGAGGAAAGATTGAAAAGACTAGGCTTGTATTCACTGGGGTTTAGAAGGATGAGGGGGCATCTTATAGAAACATATAAAATTATAAATGCACTGGACAAGCTAGATGCAGGAAAAATGTTCCCAATCTTGGGTGAGTCCAGAACCAGGGGCCACAGTCTCAGAATAAAGGGGAGGTTATTTAAGATTGAGGTGAGAAAAAACTTTTTCACCCAGAGAGTTGTGAATTTATGGAATTCCCTGCCACAGAGGGCAGTGGAGGCCAAATCACTGGATGGATTTAAGAGAGTTAGATAGAGCTCTAAGGGCTGGTGGAGTCAAGGGATATGGGGAGAAGGCAGGCACGGGTTATTGATTGGGGACGATCAGCCATAATCACAGTAAATGGCGATGCTGGCTCGAAGGGCTGAATGGCCTCCGCCTGCCTCTATTTTCTATGTTTCTGTGTTACCTTGCACTAAACGTTATTCCCTTATCATGTATCTGTACACTGTGAATGGTGCGATTGTAATCCTGTATTGTCTTTCCACTGACTGGTTAGCACGCAACAAAAGCTTTTCACTGTACCTCGGTACACGGGACAATAAACTCAACTGAACTAAACTGAACTGAGCTGAACCCATTCTCTTTTCACTCATCGCAAAATCTGATGATCACATCTACAGATGGCAGGGACAGTTCCAAATCTCAAATGAAATTACAAGTTTAATTCTATCAAAAAAAAATACTGAATACAATTCATTAGAATAATTCACAATTCACAAAATCATAAAAAATGAATGCAATTTATGAATCAAATATGTTATTAATAAATAATTATTCCAGGCAAGGCATAAATAATTCTTGTTGAAACTTAGATTATTAAATGCATGACTCATATTTGACCTCGCTGCAGATTAAAAAGGCATTTTTGAAAGGTAGTTGACCTTGAAATCTGAGCACTCTTCTCATTTTGGAGAATGTTTCAGATTATGAAGAAATATGAGGAGAAGGTTTATCTGGTCAGAGCTTGCGTTTCTGCTCTCTGCGAAAGACATCGATTGTCACCAATAATAAACTCTGCTCACAGGCAGTTATCTCATCCATTATAGTCCTGGCCATCAATTCATACTCTAAGAGCAGAATTAGACCATTCGGCCCATCAAGTCTACTCCACCATTCAATCATGGCTGACAAATCTTTCCCTCTCAAACTGCATTCTCCTGCCTTTCCCCATAACCCCAAACACCCGTACTGATCAACAATTTGTCAAATCTCTGCCGCCAAATACCGAATGACTTCTGTGGCAATTGATTCCACAGATTCGCCACCCTCTTCCTGTGTGTGTGAGTATGTGCGTGTGTGTGTGTGTGTGTGTGTGAGTGTGTGTGTGTGTGTGTGTGTGTGTGTGTGTGTGTGTGTGTGTGTGAGTTTGCGCGCGTGTGTGTGTGTGTGAGTATGCGTGTGTGTATATGTGTGTGTACGCGCGCGTGTGTGAGTATGCGTGTGTGTGAGTATGCGTGTGTGTGTGTTTGTGTGTGTGTGTGTGTGAGTGTGTGTGTGTGTGTGTGTGTGTGTGTGAGTGTGTGTGTGTGTGTGTGTGTGTGTGTGTGTGTGTGTGAGTTTGCGTGTGTGTGTGTGTGTGTGTGTGTGTGTGTATGCGTGTGTATATGTGTGTGTGTGTGTGTGTGTCTGTGTGTGTGTGTGAGTATGCGTGTGTATGTGTGTGTGTGAGTATGCGTGTGTATATGTGTGTGTACGCGCGCGTGTGTGAGTATGCGTGTGTGTGTGTGTGTGTGTGTGTGTGAGTGTGTGTGTGTGTGTGTGTGTGTGTGCATGCGTATGCATGTGCGTGGGTGTGCGTGCATGCATGCCTGTGTGCGTATGCATGTACATGTGTGCATGCGTGCATGTATGTGTGTGCATGTGTGTGCAGGTGTGTGTGTGCATGTGTGTGCAGATGTGTGTGTGTGTGTGTGTGCGTATGCCTGTGTGTGCGCGCATGAACATATGTATGTATGTGTGCAAAAACATACATGTTCATGTGCATGTGTGTAAGTGCATGTCTGTATTGTTCCTTGGTACACGTGATAATAATAAGTGGATGCTATTCCTGGGATCACTCCACTTTAGTTTAGATTCAGCGTTGAAACAGGCCCTTCAGCCCACCGAGTCCACAACGACCAGCGATCCCCACACATCAATACTATCCTACACTAGGGTCAATTTTTACATTTATACCAAGTTAATTAACCTACAAATCTGTACATCTTTGGAATATGGGAGGAAACTGGAGCACTCGGAGAAAACCCACGCAGGTCACGGGGAGAACGTACAAACTCCGTACAGACAGCACCCGTAGTCGGGATGGAACCCGGGTCTCTGGCGCTGTGAGGCAGCAGCTCCACCCGCTGCGCCACCGTGCCGCTCAAGTGAGTGTATATTCTCTGCCCCCATACCCTTGCTGGGAGTTGGTGCCAGAACTGGACACAGCATTCCTGCCAAGTTGTAACAGAGCCACTTGGCAAGGAGAGGCTATCGTGAGTCAATGGCCCATGAACGGAGAGCATTAAAATGTCACGGGCAAACTCAGACATAATCAGCAAGACTAATGGATGGCGAGCTGCTGTCTCCTTACAAAGATTTGTCTTGTTACATCAAACAACAGATTAAACATGCACAAGAAATGTGCAGGAAGGAACTGCACATGCTGGTTTAAACCGAAGATAGGCACAAAAAGCTGGAGTAAGTCAGCGGGACAGGCAGCATCTCTGGACATGCACATGTCCACACTGTTCATATCTGCAAATCTGGGCACAAGCACACATGCAGACACACGCATACACGCTTGTGCATGCGCAAGTACATCTACATTCACGTACATGTTTGTAGGTTCATTGGCTCAGTGAAATTGTAAATTGTCCCTAGTGTGTGTAGGATAGAAGTGTCTGGGTGATTGCTGGTTAGTTTGGACTCAGTAGGATGCAGGGCCTGTTTCCGTGCTGTATCGCTGAAGTAAAAAAGAAAACTAAGTACACACACACACACACTCACACACACGTGTACACATGCACATAAACATACATGAATGCATACACACATGAATACACACACACACAAACATACACATAATATTTAAGAGTGAGTTAAGCTATATTTAAGAGTGAGTTGGATGTGGCCCTTGTGGCTAAGGGGATCAGAGGGTATGGAGAGAAGGCAGGTACGGGATACTGAGTTGGATGATCAGCCATGATCATATTGAATGGCGGTGCAGGCTCGAAGGGCTGAATGGCCTACTCCTGCACCTAATTTCTATGTTTCTATGTTTCTATAAACACTCACGCTCACACATACGCGTGTATACTCACACACAGACACACACACTCGTATACTCAAACACACACTCACACGCGTGTATACTCACACACAGACACACAATAGTAATGAAACAGGTTTCCTGCAGGAATAGAAATCCCATTCAGTCTAAATCTGGAATCATAAAACTAACTCAGTAACAACGGCCGTGAAACCTCTTCTGGGTTTCCGTGTTACATCCTGTGTGTCACTGATGTCCTTCAGGAGGGAAATTCTGCCCCCCCCCCCGTGTCCCCTCTGCGAGTGACCAGTGCAGTGGTCAGTCCTGGGTCTCCCTGTGTTCTGGGTGTCCGGTCAGTGAGCAGCATAAACTAGCCTCGTCCACACTTCCACGTTGGTCAGCGAGTCCAGTCTAGAGATTCCCTCGCGGATGATGTTATGCGTAAGTACATTGAACTCCTGGACTAGATAATCACTGGTCACTACACCCTTTGTTGCCAGCTTATCAAAGTGCCAGAAACAGAAGGGACACTGCAATAGCAATGAGCAACCCAATAAAATTCACAGAGTCCTTCTCCTCCTGTTTAATCATTTTATTGCTTGTTATATGGCCCTCTTGGCCTTTACCAGCCTCTCAATTGCTGCATTACTTTGGTTATATTGCCCTCCAAATTCTTCCAACCACTTTATTACTCTCTCTGCAGATACATCTGCCTTCAATCCCTGCACAAAACATGTGGCCTGCAGACAGGAGTTCTACTGCACTGCCTACTGTCCATAGAGCAATAAGGTAGAGTGATTCAACTCTACAGTACAGGCCCTTCTGCCCGTCTTGTCCATGCAAGCCAAGTTGGCACACCAGCTATTTGCCTACATTTGCCCCAAATCCCTCCAAACGCTTCCTATCCATCCATACATCCATACATCCCATAATTGTGTTCACTTCATTAGCTTTCCCTGGCAGCTAATTCCCGATTACACACTCACACAGGCTAGTGTACTCACACACAGACACACGCAGATACAGACTCCCCACCGAGTTAAAAAAGCTGTCACCGAGAACCCTCTTAAATTTCTCAAAAGGACTTCACACTTCTGTACCTTTTGCCTGACGGGAGAGGGGAGAAGAGGGAGTGGCCAGGGTGCGAATTATATGCCGAATTATGGACACAAAATGTTGGGGGAACTCAGCGGGTCAGGCAGCATCTGTGGAGAGAAGCAAAAGGTGACATTTTGAATCAATGGATGGGGCTGAATCAAGGCACCTGATTAGAGTTTGCCATCAGTGTGAGTGATTGTTGCAACCACTGGCAGCTGCAAGGGGACGCGGGCATGATGAGCCACTACTGACAGGCGGATGAATGTGGGACATCAGTTAGATCTTCACGTTGAATTGTTGGGTCATTAACTGTCTGCTCAAGGATTCATTGTGCTTAAAGGTTACAACTCCGGATATTTAACTGACACATCTCAACAAGCTGCTGGTGAATTAATTACACGATAAGATGAAAGTGTCAATAAGAGGAGGCGTTTAATAGAGAGAAGCAAGCGGTCGTTTCCCTGGGCCCTGCCTCTCGCCAGAGATCCACTGCGGTTCATCAATAGTCCCCATCGAGCGTAGTTTGATCTAGGAACAAAACACAAATTGCTGGAGTAACTCAGCGGGTCAGGCAGCATCTGTGGAGAACATGGATAGGTGACGTTTCAAAGAGTGCTGGAGGAGAAGGGTCTTGACCCAAAACTTCACCTGTTACTTTTCTCCAGTGATGCTGTCTGACCCGCTGAGTTATTCCGGCTTTTTGTGCTTATCTGGGTTCAGAAGTGCTTAGTTGACAGTGAAGCAGTGCCCGGAGAGGGAATGGGGATGGCCTGGCCAAGCTAGCCATCCGTGAGTCACGGCGCCAGGTGGAAGAGGGCTCTGCCCGAGCCGACTGCCTGCCCCTTTTCTGGGGTTATGTCCGTGCCCGGAGGGAATACGCGCTGTCCACGGGCACCTGGGGGTTTCCGGGACCGCTGGGCACCGCGAGGGTGGAATTCATTCTTAATAAGGACGGGGAAATAGTTGTTCAACAGTATATTTGATATTGAAGAATATTTATTTTACTTGGTGGTGGGTTTTGCTCCAAATTATTTCTTATTGTAAATAGTATTTTAAATACTTGAATAAATCTATGTTTGGTTAAAAATAAAGAAAGGGAACGGGATAGGCTTTATTTTTGCTATTGAGGGAGTGCAGCGTAGGTTCACCAGGTTAATTCCCGGGATGGCGGGACTGACATATGATGAAAGAATGGATGTACTGGGCTTGTACTCACTGGAATGTAGAAGGATGAGAGGATATCTTACAGAAACATCTAACATTCTTAAATGATTAGACAGGCTAGAGGAAGGAAAAATGTTCCCCATGTTGGGGGAGTCCAGAACCAGGGGTCACACAGTTTAAGAATAAGAGGTTGGCCATTTAGGACTGAGATGAGGAAAACGTTTTCACCCAGAGAGTTGTGAATCTGTGGAATTCTCTGCCACAGAAGGCAATGGAGGCCGATTCACTGGATGTTTTCAAGAGAGAGTTAGATTTAGCTCGGAGGTAGACAAAAGTGCTGCAGAAATTCAGCGGGTGCAGCAGCATCTATGGAGCGAAGGAAATAGGCAACGTTTCTGGCCGAAACCCTTCTTCAGACTGCTCTTCGATTTAGCTCTTCGGGCTAACGGAATCAAGGGATATGGGGAAAAGGCAGGAATGGGGTACTGATTCTGAATGATCAGCCATGATCATATTGAATGGCGGGGGATGCTGGCTGGGAGGGCAGAATGGCCTCCTCCTGCACTTTTTGCCTATGTTTTTTATCAGCGCGCCTGATCGAGCGGATATGTGTAACCCATTCCTGGAAGGCAGAGAAAGACTGGCTTTCCCCAGAGCCGGACAAAGGGTGAAGATATGGCCAGCCTGTTGCCTTACAAGGTAGTGGAGCCCTAATGCTGGCAGGGAGACAGTCTGTCACAGCCACTGTGTTTATGTTCACAGTTTACAGCCAGCATCAGAGGTGTGAGTATAAACGTATTCTCCCAGTGTAATCACGGTGTTAGAACACTGACAATATGGCTGATTAACATATTTATAATCGAATCTTCCTGGAAACATTAATTATTCATATTAAGACTATTACATTACTGCAGCTCCTAAACTGCAGAACAATTTAAAATCAATTGGCAGAACATGTTGCTCAAAACTCTGTCCCTATTTGATCTATTAATTAGCTCACACGTTGACCTTTAATCCCACGACGTTACCAGCTTTGCGGCCTGGTACTGATTAGAGTCAATCCCAGACCAAGAACTGTCTCCCCTGCACCTTGGTCTCCAAACGGTGGAACGCTACTCGATATCAACTCAATAATGCCCAGTCCCCCACACGCTCTTTACAAATATCACTTCTGATGAGTCACCATTGAAATTAGTTTGAAATTTCTTCAGTGAAACTTTTTGAAGGACATTTGAAAAGGTCCATTGACAGGAAAGGATCAGAGGGACCTTGGGCAGCTTACACGCCAGCGGGCAGATACAGAATGCTGGAGTAACTTAGCGGGATGGGCAGCATCTCTGGAGAGAAGGGACGGGTGACGTTTCGGGTCGAGACCCTTCTTCAGACTGATCAGGGATGAGGGAAACAAGAGATATAGATGGTGATGTAGAGAGATAAAGAACAATTAGAAACATAGACAATAGGTGCAGGAGTAGGCCATTCGGCCCTTCGAGCCTGCACTGCCATTCAATATGATCGTGGCTGATCATCCAACTCAGTATCCTATACCTGCCTTCTCTCCATACCTCCTGATCCCTTTAGCCACACCTCTAACTCCCTAAATTAATAAAATATATGCAAAAAAGTAAGGATGATAAAGGAAACAGGCCATTGTTAGCTGTTTGTTGTATGAATATTGATGTCTCTAACTTCAAGCACTTTATCAATTTATTCATTCATGTGTGTATTTACGTATATAATGGTATATGGACACACTGATCTGTTTTGTAGTCAATGCCTACTATGTTCTGTTGTGCTGAAGCAAAGAAAGAATTTCATTGTCCTGTCAGGGACACATGACAATAAACTCTTTTGACTTTGAAGTAACCTTTGCTTTCCCTCTCTCTCCATCCCTCCCCCTTTCCAGTTCTCCAACTAGTCTGACTGTCCTGGTTTACATTTTATCTCTGTCTGCTTTGCTGTCACCAACAATCACGTGTTCTGCATGTTCCTTGATATCATCCCCTTTGTCTCGTTTTCACGCCTTACACTTCCTTATCTTTGTATCTCCCTCTCCCCTGATTCAGTCTGAAGAAGGGTCTTAACCTGAAACGACACCCATTCCTTCTCTCCAGAGATGCTGCCTGTCCTGCTCCGGATTTTTTGTGTCGGTCTTCAGTGTAAACCAGCCACTGCAGTTCCCTCCTACAAGGTTCACAGGGATATGGTCTAGTTTTTAGTTTAGTTTAGAGATGCAGTGCGAAAACAGGCCCTTCGGCCCACTGAGCCCTTGATTGTGATTTTGTATAGTATCATCTGATACGCTATCCAAAACAGATCAGAGAAGACTCTGCAAAAACACCATCAAGTAAAACTCTAGTACAATAGATAGAGCAATGGGGAAGTTGTGGAGAGATATGGAGCCAATATGTGGAGAGATATGGGTCAAATGTGGGCAGGTGGGATTAGCGCAGGTGGTCATCTTTGTCTGCATAGGCAAGTTGGGCTGAAGGGCCTGTTTCCATTCTGTGTGACTCAATGACGTTATGCAGAGTGCAGACTATAGTCCTCAGTTCCTGAGTACCAATTAGTCAGTCATGGAGTTGTAGATGAACAACACTGAAAAACGATTTAACTTGAGTTTATCTTGATTGTGTTTTAGTATAGATGTATCTGGTCTACTTTGGGCAGCATGCTGAACAAAGCTTTTCACTGCACCTCGGTACACATGATAGATAAAATACCTAGACTTGTGAAAACAGGCTTTACCAATGGGCTGAGCTGTGTTTTGGGGGCGAGCTGAAGCTCCTGCAGCGCTGCAGTCTACATGCAAGAGTGCCGCACCTGTGCATGAGAGCCGGCTCTGTGCACCGTGTGTTGAAGGACATTGCCTAAAGGGTCGTCAGTCGCCTAGCAACTGGGCTGATGAATGACAATTACCATTCAGTGTTGAGGGATATTAGCCGATGCCTTTAAGCAGTGAAGACGATGTGAGAGGGGGAGAGATCATCATCAGAATTCAGCAGGGAAGATAGCTGGAGTTGATAACCAAGGCAAAGGTTCAAATCATCAATAAATTCCACACGGCTGATGACTGAACTAATGGAATGTTGTGTTTGCATTGCAAGCAGCCTGATAGATCAGGGGCTCATCACTATACAGGGAGAATCAGGTGGAGAGGGAAATATAGATCGGACATGATGGAATGGCAGAGTAGACTCGATGGGCTGAATGGCCTAATCCTCCTCCTATGTCGGATGGTCTTGTGGAGTCCACTCCATTCTTGGGTCTTTGTGAGCCAGGACTGGTGAAACACTATTGGGATGTCCAGGTGGGTCTTGTGTGGAGATGACTGGCAGGAGAGCACGTTGGTGCAACAGTAGATTTGCCGCCTCACAGAGCCAGATACCCTGGTTCGATCCTAACCATGGGGTTTGTACACTCTCCCCGTGACCTACGTGGGTTTCCCCCAGTTGCTCCAATTTCCTCCCACTCTAAAAAGGCATGCAGGTTTGTAGGTTAATTGGCTTTGGTAAAAATTGTAAATTGTGTAGGATAGTGCTAGTGTGCGAGGATCGCTGGTCGGCAGGGACTCAGTGGGCCGAAGGGCCTGTTTCTGTGCTGTAACTCTAAACTAAAATAAACGAAACTAAACAAAATTAAGCTAAAATAAACTAAAGTTACTGCAGGTGCTGGTTTATACTGAAGATCGACACAGAGTGCTGGAGTAACTCAGCGGGTCAGGCAGCATCTGAGGAGAACATCGATAGGTGCCATTTCAGGCCGGGACCCTTCTTCAGACTTACAATCTGCCGTTGCCCACATCTGTTGCAGCCACGATACCTCTCTACCCCTGGGGCTGTGCTGTCACAGGCCGGGCTCTGCTGGCTGGTGGGGTGACCACCATAAACCCAGCTGGTGATGTGAGCACGTCACACTGTGGGCAATTAGTGCCATGGTTTGTGCAGGGAACGCTGCCAGAAAACTCTGGAGAGACACGTTTACAAATTGTCGACTGCTTGGTGATGCAAGGAACAAAACATTTGTTCAGGAACTTAAAGTTTGGCAGTGTTAAACAAGCACAGATGTTTAATTGTCATTTCCACATCAGAGTGATGAACATTTTATCCAAATGGAGTGGTCCACCCAGTGGATCCTCAGAAGTTCCAATTGTGAGCCGATTTGGGCACCATTCATATCTGAGGAAGGATGTGCTGGCTCTGGAAAGGATCCAGAGCAGGTTTACAAGAATGATCCCAGGAATTAGTGGATTAACATATGATGTGCGTTTGACGGCACTGGGCCTGTACTCGTTGGAGTTTAAAAGGATGAGCGGGAACCTCATTGAAACTTACCGAATAGTGAAAGGCCTGGATAGAGTAAATGTGGAGAGAATGTTTCCACTGGTGGGAGAGTCTAGGACCAGAGGTCATAGCTTCAGAATTAAAGGACGTTCCTTTAGGAAGATGAGGCAGAATTTCTTTAGTCGGAGGGTGGTGAATCTGTGGGATTCATTGCCACATGCTATGAAGGCCAAGTCAATGGATGTTTTTAAGGCAGAGATAGATAGATTCTTAATTAATACGGGTATCAAGGGTTATGGGGAGAAGGCAGGAGAATGGGGTTAGGGGGGAGAGACGGATCAGCCATGATTCAATGGTGGAGTAGACTTGATGGGCCGAATGGCCTAACCCTGCTCCTATTATTTGTGACCTTATAAGTCCGTGGTGGTGGAGATGTGGCAGCAGGTCCATCACTACGCCACTGATCTGCCCACAAACAGAACTGTCAAAGGCTCCAGCGAGATTTGAATTCATAACCCCTGGTATACAAGACCCCTGAGCTAGGGGGCCGATACAACCTGGGCAATGGTGTGGTGGGTTCTGGTCCTTTACTCCCCCTGGTCCCACCCATGTTGTACCTTGCGATCACTGCTCATCGTTCCAACACGTCCAACGCAGTCATTCTGCCACCGACTCCTCCTTGCCCACTTTAGTCAACGCCGGCATTTGTCAACAATCCAACTCTTCAGGAACATTTCACCAACGACAGCTCTACGTTTCACAAACCCTCACCATCCCATTGTGATCTTTGTGTTCACCTTCTTTGAATTATATTTAGTGCAAGACTGAGCTGCACTGTACTTGTTACATCTGTCAGCTCTTTTCATTCTAAACACTCTCCCCAACTTGAGAATTCCTTGTCACCACCCTTGCTAACCACTAACAATACTGAGCTCCCCTGGTCTAACCAGTGTTTTATTCCAGCAACATATTAGGCGTAAGAACTGCCCGCATTCACCTATTGACAATTTTGCTTGGGCAGTTTACAACCCAGTGGTATGAATATTAATTTCTCTAACTTCAAGTAACCCCTGCACCCCCCGCCCTCCATCCTTCCCCCACCCAAGTACTTGCTTCAAAGTCATCGTGGTGAGTCTCATTGTCTGTGACTCGTTTTCACCGAGCCCCGAGCTAACAATGGCCTGTTTCTTTTATTATCATTACTTTTTTGCATATCTTCATTCATTGTTCTTTATCTCTCTACATCCCCGTCTATATCTCTCGTTTCCCTTTCCCCTGACTCTCAGCATAAAGAAGAGCCTCACACCAAACATCACCTATTCCTTTTCTCCAGAGATGCTGCCTGACCCGCTGAGTTCCTCTAGCACTTCGTGTCTGATCTGGAGTTATAAAGAGTCACATATTACCATGCTTAAAAATACATTGCAGAAATCTCCCAGACCTATTACTCCTCCTATTCAATAAATTCATAAAAAGCTGGGATAAAAATACAAGAAGAAGGGTCTCGACCCAAAACGTCACCTCCTCCTTGTCTACACAGATGCTGCCTGGCCCGCGGAGTTACTCCAGCACTCTGTGAAACGTCACCTATCCATGTTCCCCACAGATGCTGCCTGACCCGCTGAGTTACTCCAGCACTCTGTGTCCATCTTCGGTTTAAACCAGCATCTGCAGTTCCTTCCTACACATGTTGACATATTGTCGGAGTCTATGTAACTAATTAAATTGCATCTGGATGCTGAAAGTATAACCAATACACATCGTTGCCAGACCGGCCCACACACTGGCAATGTGACATAAATTAGATAGTTTCAATCAATTTAAACTCAGACTGCAAGGTCTCCACAAAGATCATTACCCATTCCATTAATAATTTGAACATAAGGTCCCCTGGGGTGCGCTAGAGGTTTAATGCAAAGCTGTCACCTGCCCTGGTCCATAACGTGTCTGGACTTCCAACGTCCACGGCCTGGCTCCAATCCTCACCAGCACTTTGCTGTGACATGCCTAAACATCACAGAGTGCACGTCAAAATTAACAACTACAGCTAGTGCCTCCCAGAGAAAGCTAGACACAAAAATCTGGAGTGACTCAGCGGGACAGGCTGCATCTCTGGAGAGAAGGAATGGGTGACGTTTCGGGTCGAGATCCTTCTGAGCCGTCTGAAGATATGACTTGACCCAAAACGTCACCCCTTCCTTCCCTCCAAAGATGCTGCCTGTCCCGCTGAGTCACTCCAGATTTTTGTCTCTATCTTCGGTTTAAACCTGCATCTGCAGTTCCTACTTACAAACTCCTCGCAGAGAAACCTTTGTGCAGTTGTGTGTTCATCAAATACACTCTGCTGTCAGGCCCGTACGAAGCTTTCCAAAAAGGGGGGTGGCATGACAGGGTTACAAACAATGTAATGTGAAATAATGTGCGTGCTGCGCACCTCACGAGCGTGAAGCGTGAAGTCCCTCGATGCCGGGGTCCAGGGCCCTCTGGGGTTTTAGATGCTCTCTGATGCATTCTGAGCCTTATTTTGGAGCATTTTTGCACCTAATTTAAGACCAATATTTCCGAAGTTAACAGGAAACTGAGGGGTAGCTTTTTCACACTGGGTGGTGGGTGTATGGAACGAGCTGCCAGAGGAGGTAGTTAAGGCTGGGACTATCCTAATGTTTAAGAGACATTTGGACGAGTACATGGATAGGACAGATTTAGATGGATATGGGCCAAACGCGTGTGAGTGGGACTAGTTTAGATGGGACATGTTGGTCGGTGTGGGCAAGTTGGGCTGAAGGGCCTGTTTCCACACTGCATCATTCTAGGACTAAAAAGTTAAGAAGAAAAATGCATGTAGATAAGTAGCGCAGATTTGAAAGGGGAGTGAAATGTAAAGGCAGAGAGAGGTTTATGGGTGGAAAGGAACATAGGAAAGGAGGGGGGAAGAGTGGGCTTGGGCAGATGGGTGAAGGGAAAATAGACACAAAGTGCTGGAGTAACTCAGTGGGTCAGGCAGCATCTGCGGAGAATATGAATAGGCGACGTTTCACAGAGTGCTGGAGTAACTCAGCGGGTCAGGCAGCATCTCTGGAGAACATGGATAGATGACATGTCACAGAGTGCTGGAGTAACTCAGTGAGTCTCTGGAGAAAAGGTATAGATTATATTTCGGGTCAAGACCGTTCTTCAGTAATATTCATGATGTGACATGCATAGACATTCCTGAATGTTACCCAAACCATCGTGAGCTACTTTGTTACGGTGCTTGCCCTCTCCTATAACGTCTCTGCTGCCTTGGGTGATGCAGGACAGGACACAAGCTTTGGGACACGGTGTGAAGCTGTTGCCGTCTGTCCCAGCCTGGCGAAAAATCTGGATGGAGGGGATGTGGAGAGGATGTTTCCACTAGTGGGAGAGTCTAAGACCAGTGGCCACAGCCTCGGAATTAAAATACATTCCTTTAGGAAGGAGATGAGCAGGAATTTCTTTCGTCAGAGAGTGGTGAACTGTGGAATTCATTGCCACAGACAGCTGTGGAGGTCAAGTCAATGGACATTTTTCAGGAGGCGATTGATAGATTCTTGATTGATACGGGTGTCAGAGGTAATGGGGAGAAGGCAGGAGAATGGGTTTGAGAGGGAAAGATAGAGTCATATAGTGATACAGTGTGGAAACAGGCCCTTCAGCCCAGCATGTCCCATCTGTACTAGCCCCACCTGCCCACGTTTGATCCATGTCTCTCCGAACGTGTCCTATCCATGTACCTGTCTAACTGTTTCTTAACTGTTGCGATAGTCCCCGCCTCAACTACCTCCTCTGGCAGCTTGTTCCATATACCTACCACCCTTTGTGTGAAAAACATACCCCTCAGATTCCTATTAAATCTTTTGCCCTTCACCTTAAACTTATGTCCTCTGCTCCTCGATTCACCTACTCTGGGCAAAAGACAACCATATCTATTCAAATCATTATTTTATACACGTCTATTAGATCATCCCTCATCCTCCTGTGCTCCATGAAATAGAGTCCCAGCCTACTCAACCTCTCCCTATAGCTCTGGCCCTCTAGTCCTGGCAACATCCTCGTAAATCTTCACTGTATCCTTTCCAGTTTGATGACATCTTTCCTATAACATGGAGCCCAGAACTGAATACAATACTCTGAATGCGGCCTCACCACCTTCTTATGCAACTGCAACATGACCCACCAACCTCTATACTCAGCCTGACCCACTGACCCAGCACTCTGTGAAACGTCACAGAACAGGGCAAGATTAGCAAGTTTGCTGATGATACAGAAGTGAGTGGTTTTGCATATAGTGAAGATGGTTGTGAAAGATTGCAGCAGGATCTGGATCAGTTAGCCAGGTGGGCGGTGGAATGGTTGGTGGTTGCATGGTTCCTTGAAGGTCGTGTCACAGGTACATCAGGCGGTCAAAATGTATTTTGGCACTTTGGCCTTCATCAGTCAGAGTATTGAGTATAGATGTTGGGAGGTCACTTTGCAGTTGTATAAGATGTTGGTGAGACCGCATTTAGAATATTGTGTTCAGTTCTGGGCCCCATGTTATAGGAAAGATGTCAAACTGAAAAGAGTATAGAGATCCCCATCCTGGATCAGTCCAATCAGGGTTGTGTTGTCCGCAAACTTGAGAAGCTTGACAGAGGTGCCTGTGGAGGTGCAGTCATTGGTATGGCGAGAGTAGAGGAGAGGCGAGAGTACGCATCTTGCGGTGCTCCTATGCTGAGTGTTTGTGGGTCCGAGATATGCTTTCCCGTCTCACATGCCGCTCTCTGTCTGTCAGAAAGGTGGTGATCCACTGACAGAGGGGTTCAGGCACAGTCAACTCAGAAAGTTTGGAGCGTAGTAGCTCTGGCACCTGGCGGTCTAGGTGCTGGAGGATGAAGTGTAGGCCCAGGTTGACTGCATCATCCACAGATCTATTGGCCCAATATGCAAAATGCAGAGGATCCAGCAGAGGGATTGAGATATTTTTCAGCTTGGCCAGCACAAGCCTTTCAACGGTCTTCATGACTACAGAGGACAGTGCGACAAGCCTGCAGTCATTAAGACCAGTAATCCTTACCTTTTGGGGTACAGGGACAATGGTGGAGACTTTGAAACAGGCAGGGACAGTGCATCTTTGCAGGGACTGGTTAAAAATGAGTAATTGGGTGTGAAGTGTTGGTTGGGGTGGGAAAGGGTCCACTCTTTTCATACTGGAGTCTTGCCTTAAGTAGGTGTGAAGTGGTGAATGGGAAGGAGAGAGTGCAGGGTCCATTCTTTGCAGACTGGGGTCTCGCTGTGTTTGTTGGGGAGGGGGTACCAGGGTTACCTTCTGATTTTCAAACCTGCAGTAAAACTCATTCAGGTTGTTCGTCAGCTGACGATTGTCCAAAGAGCGGGGTGCTTTCGTCTTATAACTGGTGGTTTCTTGCATGCCCTTCCATGCTGAAGAAGAGTCACTAGCTGAGAACTTGCTCCTCAACTTCTCAGAGTACCTTTCCTTGGCAGCTCTGATTCCTCTTCTCAGCTCTTTATCGATTAGGCTATCTTTAAACTCTTTAACGATTAGGCTATCGGCTTGACACATATTTGCCCCCCCGATGTCGAAATGGAAATGTTACATCTGAATATAATGATCCCATTAAAATGTATATTTATGTCACAAACTATGGAATTCATACGTTTCAGTATTGTTATCGAGGAAAAGACAGCAGTTCCAATTGTTTAAAATTATTCATATGGAGGGGAAAATATAATAATAGCTCTAAAACCTACCTTAATTTTGCTATCTCATTAAAGATAATCCCCCTTTCCCTCTTCCCTCCCCCCTCTCTCTCTCACCTCCCACATCCCCCCCCCCCCCTCTTTCTGGCGGGGGGGGGCAAAGATGAAGGTGGCGCAGGCCCAGCAGGGGCCCAGCGGGCGGGGGGCGATGAAGGAGGCGTGGGCCCAGCGGGGGTGGCGTGGGGGGAAGATGGCTTGGGCCCCGGCGGCGGGGGGAGGCGAGGGGAGCAGGACCCGCCACAGCGGCGTCTGGTGTTGGGGTTACAGCCGCTGGGTTCAGATTCAGCCACTCCCGCCCGGCGACGGGAGAACGGTCTCGTGGTCGCCAGGCTGGCCGTGGGTGAGGCTCCGACACCGCGGATGGAGACGCTGGACCGGGCGGGCAGACACCGCACCCCGCACCCCCCCCAGGCCCGGGCCCGGAGAAATGGGCACTCTCTTATCTCGCGGGCCAGATTAGAGCCCCACATGGGTAGTTTGAACCGAGGATAAAAAACAGACTCCCCCTCCTCCAATGCAATATTCCACTACTGACCTGGAGTGGACGACACGAGGCACCGAGCTCAATGTGTGGAGCGCAATTGGCAGTCAGATCCCGCCCGGGCCCACTGCGCACGTGCGGAGAGACGGCGTCATTCTGCGTCACTTCCCCAACTGCACAGGCGCGGACGGTCGCATTTTTATCTCCCAAATCATCCAGCGGCCGGAACCAGAATTTCGGGCGCTTTTCCGACAAAGTGGAAACGCTGATTTTTTTTTCCGATGTTTTTTTTGGGATTTTTTTTACACTGGGGGAAAAAGGGGGGGTGCGGTCGCACCCAACGCACCCCCCCTTCGGACGGCCATGCACCACCCTCTGTGTGAAAAGGTTACCGCTCAGATACCTATTAAATCTTTTCCCCTTCACCGTAAACCTATGTCCTCTGGTCCTCGATTCCCCTACTCTGGGCAAGAGACTCTGTGCACCGACCTAACATGAACTTATGAAGTTACAGTCGAACTAACACAGTCGACCCTTGAGCATTGAGGGGTGGAGGCCCCCCAGCAGAAGCATCCACATCGCGGGGCTGGAAACTGGAAGTATCCCGAGCTAATTCTGCTGCCAACATCATCTGTTGCAACAAGTGATGGCTCCCACCGATTGTCCGTTTCAGGACGGACGATGACATCGAGGCCAACATTTGAAACATGGAAGATTGGCACGAAAGAAGATTGGAAGACGGAGGAAATTTGTTGCCAAGGTCAAGGTTTGGCTCATTCTGACGCTTTGAACGAAGATATTGGAGTTAATGGGGACCGGCGCTCAGCATTGATTGAAACAGATTCAGTGCAAGGCCCAATTTAACTAAAATTACCCCATCCTATTCATTATCGACGTTACTGCAGGTAATTTCTGAAACCAATGAGCAAGAAACGATCGCTTGTGTTTCCAAGTGCAGCCAGCATAGATCATTGAACAATTATATTTATACTATGGAATCAGAAATAATTTGGGTTAATCTTTTGATTTAATATTCCCATGCTTTTCCACCTGGGTGAATATTATGGAGATAAATTTGACCTGTTATAGCAATGGATGACTAAATCTTCCCCTAGCTCATTTCAAATGCAGTAATTAAGCCTCTGGAAACAGTGAAACACTGCGCTGTCATTGAACAGTCTTTGCCAACCTGCCACTTGCTCAATGATGTTTACATTCTGATCTGTTTCATCTGACCCTTCCCCCCTTGGTCAGTGTCATAGAGTCATACAGCATGGAAACAGGCCCTTCGGCCCAACTTGCCCCTTCCAACCAAGGTCGCCCATCTACACAAGTCCCATTTGCCCGCGTTTAGCCCATATCGCTCTAAATCATTCCTATCCATGTACCATGAATATTGATTTACTTAACTTCGAGTAACACCTGCATCCTTCTCCCACCCAAGTCGTACCAGCTTCAAAGTCGTCTCGTTGAGTCTCATTGTCTGAAACTCATTTTCACCTTGCCCACAACCTGTTTCTTTTATCATCGTTACTTTTTTTGCTTATCTTTCGTTCATTTGTTCTTTATCTCTCTACATCACCATCTATATCTCTTGTTTTCCCTTCCCCTGACTCTCAGTCTGAAGAAGGGTCTCGACCCAAAACGTCACCTATCCATGTTCTCCACAGATGCTGCCTGACCCGCTGAGTTACTCCAGCACTCTGTGAAACGTCACCTATCCATGTTCTCCACAGATGCTGCCTGACCCGCTGAGTTACTCCAGCACTCTGTGAAACGTCACCTATCCATGTTCTCCACAGATGCTGCCTGACCCGCTGAGTTACTCCAGCTTTTTGTATCCATATACCTGTCCAAATGTCTTTTAAATATTGTTCGCGTATCGGCCTCAACCACCTCCTCTGGCAGCTTGTTCCATACAGCTACCAGCCTCTGAGTGTAAAATATACCTCTCAGGTTCCTATTACATTATATTTTAGAGATACAACGCAGAAACTGGCCCTTCGGCCCACTGAGTCTACACCGACCAGCGATCCCCGCACACTAACACTATCCTACACACACTAGGGACAATTTACACTTACACCATGTATACAAACCCAAGCCAATGAACCGACAAACCTGCACGTCTTTGGAGGGTGGGAGGAAACCGAAGATCTCGGAGAAAACCCACGCAGGTCACGGGGAGAACGTGCAAACTCCATGTCGGGACGGAACCCGGGTCTCCGGCGTTCCAAGCGCTGTAAGGCAGCAACTCTACCGCTGCTCCACCGTGTCCTCTGGTTCTTGATTCCCCAACACTGGGTAAAGGTTTCCATTGCCCTCATGATTGTGTCCACCTCTATAGAATCACCCCTCATCCTCCTCCCAGGAATGAAGTCCTTGCCTGCTCAACCTCCCCCTGTAGCTCAGGCCCTCAAGTCTTGGAAACATCTTGTAAACATCTCCCCATAACCCCTGACACCCGTAGTAATCAAGAAACTATCTGGCTCTGCCTTAAAAATATCCACTGACTTGCGGCCTCCACAGCCGTCTGTGGCAATGAATTCCACAGATTCACCACCCTCTGGCTAAAGAAATTCCTCCTCCTTTCCTTCCTAAAGGAACGTCCTTTAATTCTGAGGCTGTGCCCTCTAGTCCTACACTCTCCAAACATCCTCTCCACATCCACTCTATCCAGGCCTTTCACGATTTGGTAAGTTTCAATGAGGTCCCCCCTCATGTTGCTTGATGGCCAAACTCCGTACAGACAGCACCCATGGTCAGGATTGAACCCGGGTCTCTGGCGCTGTGAGGCAGCAGCTCTACCCGCTGCGCCACCTTCATACATGATGACCAGGGGCGGGGATTATTACTGCTCCTCTGGTGTGCTTGCTGCTCTGTGCAATATTTATCTCGGCCACGAGTTCTCTTTGTACCTCCGTCGCGATGCTATGCAGATTCTCTGCCTCTACAGAGCAGCGAATTATTCAGCCTCTGAAATACCAATCCTTCCCGCAGTGAATGCTAATTACGGAACAATCTAGGTCATGGGGAGCCTGTGTAATCCTCCAGTGCAGGCTGCTTGTTGACCCACAGCCAATCTCCCAGCCCTCTTCTCACTTCTTCTGCACATTAAGCTTTCATAATGTAGAGGGATAAGCTAATAAAATGCCCAGATGCAGCGACGGGCACACGGGGCAAAGACCGTAGATATTATCCGTCTCTCTGCCGCCTTCATTTCCCGTTCTACCCCCGGCCACTCCCTCTTCTCCCCTCTCCCATCAGGCAAGAGGTACAGAAGTGTGAAAACGCACACCTCCAGATTCAGGGACAGTTTCTTCCCAGCTGTTATCAGGCAACTGAACCATCCTACCACAACCAGAGAGCAGTGCTGAACTACTATCTACCTCTTTGGTGACCCTAGGACTATCCTTGATCGGACTTTGCTGGCTTTACCTTGCACTAAACGTTATTCCCATATCATGTATTTACTGTAAATGGTTCGATTGTAATCATGTATTGTCTTTCCGCTGACTGGTTAGCACGCAACAAAAGCTTTTCACTGTACCTCGGTACACGGGACAATAAACTGAACTTTCTGTTTCCTTGCTGTGCTTCAGTTTAGTGTATTTTTATTTGGAGATACAGCACGGAAACAGGCCCTTCGGCCCACCCAGTCCGTGCCGACCAGCGATCCCCGCACATTAACACTGTCCCACACACACTCGGGACAATTTACATTTATACCAAGATCAATCAACCTACAAACCTGCACGTCTTTGGAGTGTGGGAGGAAACCGGAGCACCCGGAGAAAACCCACGCAGGTCACGGGGAGAGCGTGCAAACTCCGTACGGCCAGTCAGGATTGAACTTGGGTCTCTGGCGCTGTGAGGCAGCAACTCTACCGCTGCGCCACCGTGCCACCCACTTGAAGATAGAGAAATCAATATTCATACTGCGGGGTTGTAAGCTGCACAAGCGAGACATGAGGTGCTGTTCCTCCAGCCTGTTGTATAGCAGGCCGCTGTGTGGGAGGATACAGCCCTGGGAACGTACACTGTCCACTGTAGCGAACAGGGGTATAAGGAAACAATACTCCTGCCCAAAATCACTTGCCAAGTGTATTACACACCAACTTCATTGAAGATAGACACAAAAAGCTGGAGTAACTCAGCGGGACAGGCAGCATCTCTGGAGAGAAGGAATGGGTGATGTTTCGGGTCGAGACCCGTCTTCAGACTGATGTCAGGGGTGAGGGCGGTACATTGATAAGGAAGAGTGGGGTGTGAAAACTGGACAAGGGGGATGGAGATCAAGGGAGATATAGAATCGATTATTGTTAGCTGAGAGAAGGTGACAAGAAAGCAAACAGAGATAAAATGTAGTCGGAGACAGTCAGACTGGTGGGAGAACTGGGAATGGGGAGGGATGGATAGAGAGAAAGCAAGGGTTACTTGAAGTTAGAGAAGTCAATGTTCATACCGCTGGGGTGTAAGTCTGAAGAAGGGTCTCGACCCGAAACGTCACCCATTCCTTCTCTCCAGAGATGCTGCCTGTCCCGCTGAGTTTCTCCAGCTTTTTGTGTCTGTCTTCAGTGTAAACCAGCATCTGCAGTTCCTCCCTACACATACCAACTTAATCGTCCCGCACAAAATACAAACCTATTTGCAGCAATAGTTCAGGGTTTAGAAGAAATCCTTAACCTCGAAACGGTTAAGACTCCGGAGAGATAAGAAATTGGCAGAAAGAGTGAGAGGTCGTGAGAAACTGAACAATTATATCAACTCATTTAAAGTTTGTAACTCTGGGGATTTGCAGGACCATGCCTCAGATACAGCGAATCCTGAAGACATTAGTATGCAGTCAATGCTGATCGGCTGAATCTATTGTTGTTGGTTGCCAAACACTTTAACTCCCCTTCCCACTCCCACACTGACCTTACTGTCCTGGGCCTCCTGCATTGTCAGAGTGGGGCCAAACACAAATTGGAGGAGCAGCACCTCATATTTCGCTTGGGCAGCTTACACCCCAGCGGCATGAACATTGACCTCTCTAACTACAAGTAACCGTTGCCCAGCATCCCCTCTCTCTCCACCCCTCCCCCACCCTAGTCATGCTGCAAGTTTCACTGTTTGTATCCCTTTGGTATCACCTCTTCCACAGCCAGCAATGGACCATTGTGGGCTCCACCTTTCTTGAGTCATCAATGCCGGCTCTGATTAGTTCTGCACCTCCTCATATCTCTAGTTTCCCTCTCCCCTGACTCTCAGTCTGAAGAAGGGTCTCGAACCAAAACGTCCCCTATTCCTTTGCCCCAGAGATGCTGCCTGACCCACTGAGTTACTCCAGCATTTAGTGTCTGTCTGTCTCCATATTATTTGTAGCGGAGGATTATCACCACAGTGGAGGTGCAAGGAAGTCCAGGTTGTGCCATTCACAGAGGTTAGACACAGTTGTAATGGACTGTGTGGCTCCGTAGAATTACTAAATGGAATAGCAGAGAGAAATGAGGCCTTTCGGCCCAGCGTGTCCATGCTGCCCTAATACCTGTTACGCTAATCCCATTATAATGTTCACAAGTCATAGGAGCTGAATTAGGCCATTTGGCCCATCGAGTCTACTCCATCATTCAATCATGGCTGATCTATATTTCCCTCTTAACTCCGAGCTGGTCAAGCAGAATATGAGTGTGGGAGTGTGGTCTCACATAGAAACATAGAAAATAGGTGTAGGCGGAGGCCGTTCGGCCCTTCGAGCCAGCACCGCCATTCATTGTGATCATGGCTGATCGTCCCCTATCAATAACCCGTGCCTCACAACTGCCCTGCTGAGTTACTGCTGCTATTTGTGTCTATCTTTACTGTTTGGTGGTCATGGGTGATGGGGAGGGGTGGAGAGGAGAAGGGTGGGCAAAGGCCAGAGATGACAATGAGGCGCAGGAGCTGACTCGAAACGTCACCTATCCATGTTCTCCATGGATGCTGCCTGACCCGCTGAGTTTCTGAGTTCATCAGCCTGTACTGGGTCTGTTTTCCTCCTCGCCTTTTCTATCCAAGACCCCTGTCTGAACGCCTATCATGCATTGTAATTCTACCTGCCTCTCCCACCTCCTCTGGCAGCTTGATCCATGCAAGATCCATCTCCTCTGTGGGGTGGCACGGTAGCTCAGCGGTAGAGTTGCTGCCAGGGACCCACCCGGATTTGATCCCGACTACGGGCGCTGTCTGTACGAAGTTTGCACGTTCTCCCAGTGACCGCGTGGGTTTTCTCCGGGTGCTCTGGTTTCCTCCCACATTCCAAAGACACGCAGGCTTGTAGGTTAATTGGCTTCTGTAAATTGTCCCCAGTGTGTGGGATGAAACCAGTGCAGGGGATGATCGCTGGTCGGTGTGGCCTGTGGCCCAGTTTCCACACTGTATCTCTAAGCTAAACATAGACTAGTATGTACGTAACATCAGGCCCTTCGGCCCACAATGTCTATGACTGGAGTCAGTACAGAGTCACACTTTGCGGCAATTGGTATTACAATTATACGTTCTGCGGGCAGATTTAGGCCATTCGGCCCATCAAGTCTATTCCGCCATTATCTTTCCCATTCAACCCCATTCTCCTGCTTTCTCCCCATAACCTTGGACACCGGCACTAATCAATAATCTGTCAATCTCTGCCTTAAAAACATATATTGCAAAGATAGACGCAAAATGCTGGAGTAACTCAGCGGGTCAGGCAGCATCTCTGGGAAGATGGAATAAGTGACGTTTCAGGTCAAGACCCTTCCTCAGACAAACCTGCATCCCTCATCTTTGCAACGTTGCAATGCTTTGTGAACCTGTTACATCATATTCAGCGCAGATAAGATATTGACATTTTATATGATTCAAATGCCAGCACTTTATACGTTGAGGAAGAGATGAAAAGTCCAAGGACATAAAACAGGATTACCCAGTGTCTCACAAATCTCTGGGGAAACCATTCATAGCAGGGAAGGAATTAGACTATGTCCGTGTTTGTTCAATAAAATTCTTCAAAGTGAATGAAGCAACAGCTCAATGTGGAAAGTGGCTCAACTCTTTAATCTTCATTTCATGTTAGAAACAAAAATATAGAAACGTAGAAATATAGAAATATGGAAATATGGAAATATAGAAATATAGAAATATAAAAATATAGAAATATAGAAATATAGAAACATAGAAACATAGCAAATAGGTACAGGAGTAGGCCAACCGGCCCATCGAACCAGCACCGCCATCAATATGATCATGGCTGATCATCCAGAATCAGTTCCTCCTTTCTCCCCATGTCCCTTGATTCCTTTAGCCCTAAGAGCTAACTCCCTCTTGAGAACATCCAGTGAATTGGCCTCCACTGCCGCCTGTGGCAGAGAATTCCACAGATTCACTACTCTCTGGGTGAAAAAGCTTTTCCTCATCTCGGTGCTAAATGGCCGACCCCTTATTCTTAAACTGTGACCCCTGGTTCTGGACTCCCCCAACACGGGGAACATTTTTTCTGCATCTAGCCTGTCCAATCCCTTAAGAATTTTATGTTTCTATAAGATCTCCTCTTATCCATCTAAATTCCACAAGCCCAGTCGACCCATTCTTTCAATTTCTCCTGCCTTTATCGTTACTCCCAACCCTAACCCTAAATGTATAAAGTCATGAGAGGAATAGATCGGGTAGACGCACAGACTCTCTTGCCCAGAGTAGGTGAATCGAGGCCAATTTATAATTTTACAGAAGCTAATTAACCTACAAACCTGTACTGTTTTAGGATAGAAACATAGAAAATAGGTACAGGTGGAGGCAATTCGGCCCTTCGAGCCAGCACCGCCATTCATTGTGATCATGGCTGATCGTCCGCTATCAATAACCCATGCCTGCCTTCTCCCCATATCCCCTGACTCCACTAGCCCCTAGAGCTCTATCCAACTCTCTCTTAAATCCATCCAGTGATTTGGCCTCCACTGCCCTCTGTGGCAGGGAATTGCACAAATTCACAACTCTCTGGGTGGAAAAGTTTTTTCTCAGCTCAGTCTTAAATGACCTCCCCTTTATTCTAAGACTGTGGCCCCTAGTTCTGGACTCGCCCAACATTGGGAACATTTTTCCTGCATCTAGCTTGTCCAGTCCTTTTATAATTGTGTACTTTGGGATGTTTGTACATTCTCCCTGTGACCATGCGGGTTTTCTCCGAGTGCTCCGGTTTATCCCACATCCCAAATAAGTTAATTAGTTTCTGTAAAATTATAAAGTGGCCCTAGTGGGTAGTGCTCGTGTACGGGGTGAGAACTGGTCATCGCTGACTCGATGGGCCGAAGGGCCTGTTTCCGGGCTGTATCTCTTAACTAAACTAAACTAAAGTCCGATCAGCCCATCATGTGTTTCTTTCAGCCTCACCCTTGAAGCCAGGTCACTCGAAAGTTTCATCAGGGCTGGTTAGTTCCTTCTTCTATCACATCCAAGTCTACAACTCTCACCGAAGGAGATTGCTGTTTTAAACACTCTTTTGTCGTTGCTTATCATCATTAATAAGTACATAAATTGATAAGTTGTTGCAGCCTAATTAGGCCATTCGGCCCAACAAGTCTGATCTATCTCTCCCTCTCAACCCCATTCTCCCCGTAGCCCCTGACACCCGCACTAATCAAGAATCTATCTGTCTCTGCCTTAAAAATGCCCACTGACCTCCTTGGCCTCCACAGCCGCCTGTGGCAATGAATCCCACAGATTCACCAGACTGGATCTGGCATTTGTGGTAGTGTTGTTCCATCAAGTGCATGGCCAATATTCTTGAGCATTTGCCTGCCCAATCTAACTTGGTATTTTTTCCCAGTTCAGTAGAGATAACCCTTATTTCTCTTTCCACAGAAGCTGCCTCACAGAATGTAAAACACCTGTTTTCCATTTAAAATCTCCTGTCTGCCTGCTTCTAATTGAAATGCAGTGCATGCTGTAACGGTCCCGACTACAGTACTGACCTCAATCTGACAGAAAAGGCTGATGTTCCTGCATTCTCGTTGGTTACTCTGACGGCTAATTACAGATGATTATTTACACACCATTCTTTGGCAAAGAGTTTTTTCTTTTACCAGCTCTCCTCTCTTTGATTTGTCCCTTTGCTTTCTCATTAATTTATTCTGCTTACATCTTCATATCCTCGTCTCCCTCTCCCCTGACTCTCCGTCTGAAGTAGGGTCTCGACCCGAAACGTCAACTGTTCCTTCTCTCCAGGGATGCTGCCTGACCCACTGAGTTACTCCAGCACTCTGTGAAACGTCGCCCATTCCTTCTCTCCAGAATACCATAATATCAGATCATTCGCACCCTTAGTAATTGGCACCATTTGAAAAATCACTTCTTTTTGGAGAGAAGGGATGGGCGACGTTTCGGGCCGAGACCCGAAGGGTCTCGAGCCGAAACGTCACCCATTCCTTCCCTTCACAGATGCTGCCTGACCCGCTGAGTTACTCCAGCATTGTGTATCTCTCTCCGCTCTGAAACTCTTGGTTCCTCCCACAGTTATAACGCCTCTATGTCCTTGTGGTTTCTCCAACTTTGCCAGTAAAGTTCCTCGTCACCTCCACTCTGCCTCTCATTCTGTTGACACATCAATAACACATTAAACACAGCTGTTATGCTGCTCTCAAGAAATTACCTTTCGAAAGGAGATGAGGAGGAATTTCTTTAGCCCGAAGGTGCTGAATCTGTGGAATTAATTGCCACAGCCGGCTGTGGAGGCCAAGACGATGGATACTTTTTAGGCGGAGATTGACAGATTCTTGATCAGTGCGGGTGTCTGGGGTTACGGGGAGAAGGCAGGAGAATGGGGTTGAGAGGGAAAGATAGATCCGCCATGATTGAATGGCGGACTAGACTTGAGGGGCCGAATGGCCTAATTCAGCTCCTATCAAGGTCACTGCCTCTTCCATGGTGGGTAAACCAGATCACGGCACGGTGGCGCAGCGGTAGAGTTGCTGCCTGACAGCGCTCGCAGCGCCAGAGACCCGGGTTCCATCCCGACTACGGGCGCTGTCTGTACGGAGTTTGCACGTTCTCCCCGTGACATGCGTGGCTTTTCATCGAAAGCTTCCGGTTTCCTCCCACACTCCAAAGACGTGCAGGTTTGTAGGTGAATTGGCTTGGTGTATGTGTAAATTGTCCCTAGTGTGTGTAGGATAGTGTTAGTGTGCGGGGATCGCTGGTCAGTGTGGACTCAGTGGGCCGAAGGGCCTGTTTCCGTGCTGTATCTCTAAACTAAACTAAACTGTATGACTGCTGGGAGATGGAGCGTAAATCACAACATAAGGTCATAAGTGATAGGAGCAGCATTAGGCCATTCAGCCCATCAAGTCTACTCCGCCATTCAATCATGGCTGATCTATCTCTCCCTCCTAACTCCATTCTCCTGATACCCGTACTAATCAAGAATCTATCTATCTCTGCCTTAAAATTATTCTCTGAGGGCCTACACAGCCTTCTATGGCAAAGAATTCCACAGATTCACCACCCTCTGACTAAAGAAATTCCTCCTCATCTCCTTCTTAAAAAAACGTCCTTTAATTCTGAGGCTGTGCCCTCTAATCTTGGACGCTCCCACGAGTGGAAGAATCCTCTCCACATCCACCCAATCCAGGCCTTAATTCCAACAGTTTTTGGTGGATATAAGGCACCTACCTCACTGCCACACGAGGAGAACGTGCGGAGCAGAATCCACTCGCTGGTCACAATCTCACACCTCACCACATCCTGCCACTTGAACGCGATCTGCTCGACTGAAGACATTGAGGCCACAATATTGAGCGTAGAGGATTCTAATTCCATTGCACATTAAAATCTGCGAATTGGTGAATCAAAGCAGATTACTGTGACAACAAGTTGAAAAACGTGATCAGTAGCTGTCTCCTAACAGAATGTTTATACAGAATAATATTCAGATGGAACTGTCTGATACACACACGTGCTTTTTCAGATGATTTTGTTCCTCTACCCCAGAGGATGTGTAGGCTGGATGATTGGGAGTTCTTTAGTTCATAAATTCATGTCATAGGAGCAGTATTAGTCCATTCGGCCCATCTACACCATTCAATCATAGCTAATCTGTCTCCCAATCTCAACCTCATTCTCTTGCATTCTCCCCATAACCCCTGACACCCGTACTAATCATGAATCTATCTATCTCTGCCTTAAAAATATCCAGACTTGGCCTCCACAACCTTCTGTGGCAAAGTATTCCACAGACATCACCTTCTGACTAAAGAAATTCTTCCTCATCGCCATTCTAAAGGAGCGTCCTTTAATTCTGAGGCTGTGCCCTTTAGTCCTAGACTCTCCCACTAGTGGAAACATCCTCTCCACATCCACCATTCTCCATATCCAGGCCTTTCACTATTCTGTACGTTTCAATGAGGTCCCCCCCTCATTCTTCTAAACTCCAGTGAGTACAGACCCAGTGCCGACAGACGCTCATCATAGGTTAACCGCTAATTCCTGGGATCATTCTTGTAAACCTCCTCTGGACCCTCTCCAGAGCCAGCGCATCCTTCCTCAGATACGGGGCCCAAAACTGCTCACAATACTCATGCTCACAAATCTCTCTTGTATTCAAGAGATTTAGCTCTTAGAGACCCTACATTTGGAAAGAACTAGACTTGTCTTAAAGGACAAACAAGAACTTTTGGAGATGATCACATTGAATGACGGTGCTGGCTTGAAGGGCTGAATGGCCTACTCCTGCACCTATTTTCTATGTTTCTATGTATTTAATGCGTGTAATGTCCAGTCTCCATGCACGATCCATATCTAAAAGGTTTATTCAGCACCTTGCTATGAGGTGGACTGGTCAGTTCAGTTTATTGTCACGTGTGCCGGGTACAGTGAAAAGCGTTTGTTGCGTGCTGAGCAGTCTGGAGAAAGACGAAACGAGATTACAATCGAGTAGACAATCACAGTAGATAAAAATGCTGGAGAAACTCAGCGGGACAGGCAGCATCAATGTAGCGAAGGAATATGTGACGTTTCGGGTCGAGACCCTTCTTCAGTCATTCACAATGCACAGAGACAGGATAAGGGAATAACGTTTAGTGCAAGGTAAAGCCAGCAAAGTCCGGTCTAGGATAGTCTGAGGGTCACCAATGAGGGTCACCGAGGGTCACCAATGGGGTTGGAGGGGGTTCTGTAACACTGACTGCCCCAGTGGTCCCGGACTTGCAGGGCCAGGGTAAGGGGTTTAGCAAGGTGCCACTTTGCCACTTCCTCAGGCTCCCAATGTTACAATATTCTTCCAACTTCTCGATTAGTATCGGGTGTCAGGGGTTACGGGGAGAAGGCAGGTGAATGGGGTTAGGAGGGAGAGATAGATCAGCCATGATTGAATGACAGAGTATACTTGATGGGCCGAATGGCCTAATTCTACACGTATCACTTATTAATTGATGACCAGATGGGCATGACACGGAGGCGCAGCGGTAGAGTTGCTGCCTCCCAGTGCCGGAGGACCCGGGTTCGATCCTGACTACGGGTGCTGTCTGTACGGAGTTTGCACGTTCCCCCGTGACCTGCGTGGGTTTTCTCCAAGTTCTTCGGTTTCCTCCCACACTCCAAAGACGTACAGGTTTGTAGGTTAATTGGCTTGGTGTAAATGTTAAATTGCCCCTAATGTGTGTAGGGTAGTGTTAGTGTGCGGGGATCGCTGGTCGGTGCGGACTCGATGGGCCGAACGGCCTGTTTCCGTGCTGTATCTCTAAACTAATCTAAACCAGACCAAACTTGCGGCCACACTTGCTCACTCTGTATTATAACAGCAGGGTTTGGCTGGCAAAGCCTCGGTAATTGGAACGCTCAGTAAGTGGAGAGGTTGCAGATTCAGCTGCCATTTCATCGCCCTCTGTCAGAATATTACATCCACATAAATATTAAGATTTATCGATTGATATTTTGGGCCAGATTTCTGCTGACATAAAAATACATCAATAACACATTAAATACAGCTGTCTTCTCACTCTCGAGAAAGTAAGGGCTGGACTTTAGAAAGGGGATGAGGAGGGAGAGAGAGAGAGAGAGAGAGAGAGAGAGGGTGAGAGAGAGAGAGGGGGGTTGAGAAATGGAGAGGGGGTGAGAGATGGAGGGAGAGGGGGAGAGAGAGAGGAGGAGGGAGAGAGAGTGTGTGTATGTGTGAGAAAGAGAGAGAGAGACAGACAGAGAGAGAGGAAAGAGAGAGAGAGAGAGGTGAATCTGTGGAATTCTTTCCCATGGAAGGCAGTGGAGGCCAAGTCAATGGGTATATTTAAGGCAGAGATAGATAGATTCTTGATTAGT
>CM069171.1:1002720-1060833 GCA_035221665.1 Okamejei kenojei
GGGCACGCTAGAGGCAGGAAACATGTTCCCGATGTTGGGGGAGTCCAGAACCAGTGGCCACAGTTTAAGAATAAGGGGTAAGCCATTTAGAACGGAGACGAGGAAACATTTTTTCACACAGAGAGTTGTGAGTGTGGAATTCTCTGCCTCAGTGGAGGCCAATTCTCTGGATGCTTTCAAGAGAGTTAGATAGAGCTCTGAAAGATAGCGGAGTCAGGGGATATGGGGAGAAGGCAGGAACGGGGTACTGATTGTGGATGATCAGCCATGATCACATTGAATGGGCCAAATGGCCTTCTCCTGCACCTATTGTCTATTGTCATCCAATCTCCTCCGCCCGTGTTGGGGATGTCCACGTGCTCAGTCGCACAAACCCACGCTTGAAAACGCAATTACCTCTCTCCCAGGGCCGACGTGACTTCAGTCGGAAGATTGAAAGTGGACTTAATCTTTCCATTTGTTCCAGGAATTACATGAATTAATGAATGTCCTTTGGGCCGTTCCAGCCTTTCAGGCAACTGTGTTAGATTCACTGTGTAGGAAGGAACTGCAGATGCCGGCTTGTACCAAAGATAGACACAAAGTGCTGGAGTAACTCAGCGGGCCAGGCAGCATCTCTGGAGAGAAGGAATGGGTGACGTTTCGGGTCAGAACCCATCGTCAGACTCTGAAGAAGAGGTTGAGTAGGCTGGGACTCTACCCCTTGGAGCGCAGGAGGATGAGGGGTGATCTTTCAGAGGTATTCAAAATCATGAGAGGAATAGATTGGGTAGAGGCAGAGTCTCTTGCCCAGAGTAGGGGAATCAAAGACCAGAGGACATAGGTTTAAGGTGAAGGGGAAAAGATTTAATAGGAACCTGAGGGGTAACCATTTCACACACTGGGTGGTGGGTGTATGGAACGAGCTGCCAGAGGAGGTAGTTGAGGCTGGGACTATCCTAACGTTTAAGAAACAATTAGACAGGTACATGGATAGGACAGGCTTAGAGGGATATGGGCCAAATGCTGGCAGGTGCATCCTCTGTTATTCCGTCCAGTTCAACATTCTCTCCCCACTCCAACCATCCAGTCTAACCCCTGACCCCCAGCTCCCTGCCTTCAGTGAACAGTTCTCAGTACGTTCAGTAACTTCCATTTTCCACAGTTATCTCCAAACACAGATTTTTGAAAAAAATCATGTTTTCACTGAGAGAAAAGCAGTTTCATAAAAGTCTATTTGCATCGCTAAAGAGATTTAAAGTTTATTAACATAATTAAACTTACCTAATTGCCTTTGCATGATCGCACCGATACGCCAAATATGAATTGGAAATCCGCACAATTAGGCTCGGATGTGAACACCTTTAGTCTGCCTATTTGTTGAATGTAATTGAAAACTCCCCAGAAATTCCCAAAGCGATAGACTACAATTCCACATATTATTAGTGTTAATCAAACGGTGGCAGAGCAGAGAGAGCAGATTAAAGTTCCTATTCCACCCAAAGTCCCATCACATCGCACGAGCAAGTCTCCTGTCGACACAGAGACCAGCACGGAAACAGCCCCCAACTTGCCCACGCCGACCAACATGTCCCATCTACACTAGTCCCACCTGCCTGCATTTTACAGGAATGTCCTTTAATAGAAGCTATGACCTCTAGTCCTAGAATTGCATGAAAACAAACAATGTTACCAGTTTGTATGCAAAGCCAAGCATCTTTTTCACAAAGAGAGTTGTGAGTCTGTGGAATTCTCTGCCTCAGAGTGCGATGGAGGCTTTCAAGAGAGAGTGAGATAGAGCTGTTAGGGATAGCGGAGTTAAGGGATATGGGGAGAAGGCAGGAACGGGGTACTGATTGCAGCCATGATCACATTGAATGGAAGGGCCGAATGGCCTCCTCCTGCACCTATTGTCTATCTCACTGCAGCCTCGGACCTGTGACAATTAATATCGTTGAATCTTTGGATCATTGGGACAGTGTTAGAGGTGGGATTGAGAGAGTCATAGAGTGATATGGCGTGGAAACAGGCCCTTCATCCCAACTTGCCCACATGTCCCAGCTACACTAGTCCCAAGAGAGCGATAGATTTAGCTCTTAGGGCTAACGGAATCAAGGGATATGGGGAGAAAGCAGGAACGGGGTACTGATTCTGGATGATCAGCCATGATCATATTGAATGTCGGCGCTGGCTCGAAGGGCCGAATGGCCTGCTCCTGCACCTATTTTGTATGTTTCTGTGCCCGCGTTTGGTCCATATCCCTCCAAACCTGTCCAATCCATGTACCTGTCTAACTGTTTCTTAAACGTTGGGATAGTCCCAGCCTCAACTACCTCCTCTGGCAGCTCGTTCCATACACCCACCACCCATTGCGTGAAAAAGATACCCTTCAGGTTCCTATTAAATCTTTTCAGGTTCCTTCACCTTAAACCTATGTCCTCTGGTCCTCGATTCCCCGATTCTGGGCAAGAGGCTGTGTGTGTCTGTGGCTCCCTAGTACCATAAAACTCATTAACAAAGACCAGAATCAGTTTAAACAATTGTGCATTGTCCTTTGGAAAGAATCCCAAATTAATTCAAATATATTCAGTCAATTGCTTGAAAGCTGAACAAAGAGAGAAAAAGTTATAAAAGCTGAGATGTCAGGAATATTGACAGCCTTAGCAATTTGCATAATTAGCGTGGAGTTTGTCTCTAGTGTTGTGCTGGCGGGTGCAGCTGAGATCTTCAGCCTTTGTTGTCTCTTCATCTCTCCTGTTGCATCCACACCAATCTCCCTTCCCCTCTCTTTGTTCCTTTGGTGAGAAGAATTAGAACAGGAACAATTAACCTACAAACCTGCACGTCTTTGGAGCGTGGGAGGAAACTGAGATCTCCCCTGCTCACGCAGATCGCGGGGAGAGCATGCAAACTCCGTACAGACAGCGCCGGTAGTCAGGATGGAGCCCGGGTCCCTGGCGCTGTGAGGCAGCAGCTCTACCCGCTGCACCACCCTGCCGACCTCTTTCTTTCAGCCTGTTCTGCCACACAACACAACATTGTCTCCACTAGTGGGAGCGTCTAGGACCAGAGGTCATAGCCTCAGAATTAAAGGACGTTCCCTTAGGAAAGAGGTCAGGAGGAACTTTAAATGCTGGGAATTTTTAGTTTAGTTTGGAAATACAGCGCGGAAACAGGCCCTTTGGCCCATCGAGTCCGTGCCGACCAGCGATCCCCGCACATTAACACTGTCCTACACACACTAGGGATAATTTACACTCACGCCAAGCCAATTAACCCACAAACCTGTAGGTTTTTGGAGTGTGGGAGGAAACCGGAGCACCCGGAGGAAACCCACGGGGAGAACGTGCAAACTCCATACAGACAGCATCCGTAGTCAGGATGGAACCCGAGTCTCTGGGGCCGCAACTCTACCGCTGCACCACCGTGTGATGTAGCGAGATTTGTAATGCCAACAATTTGAACTGGCTGCTCATCAGGCGAGTCGGCATACTCTGCCACCCGCTGTGTGTAGATTCCATCAGTCGCTCCACTCTCATCTTGTTTCCCACTGATCGCTTGGCCAGGATATAAATACACTGATGTCTTGCTGAAAGTTGTTAGTTACAATTGCACAATTGGCTCACGACCAAGGCAAAAGGCAGGAGGTCTAGACTGAGAAGTCACCCAGTGTTTTCACTCATTCTCTCTGCTCCATATTAATGGCAGTGACAGGGTTAATGTCGGTGTAAGTCTGGTACTTACTTTTGGAGATCGTAGACTGACTCCCCCCCCCCCCCCCCCAATCTTTGCATATCCCAAAAGGATGTTGGCCACAGGGGGGACATGCAAACTCCACACAGACAGCACCCGTGGAGTTAATAGTCCTGTCCGCGAGTTGGCAACTGTGGCGAACCCAGACAAGAACAAGTCAATGTGGATTAATTGCATGAGGAAGATTATACATTTTAATCAATCTGAATTCATCAAAAGGACCTGCTGTGATTTCTTCGACTATTACACTGATTAGCAAGGCAAAAATACCAACATGAAAATTAAGATCATTTTTGAATGAAGCAAGTGCTTTGCATCTTTGAAAACAAACCATGTCTTGGATACATCAGAGAGATGTCATCAACAAAGAGGGGTTGTGGAGAACAGACCGGGTGAATGCAGTCTTTTACCAAAAATAATGTTTTATTATTAATGTTTTATGTGTCATTCCTAACTGTCACTGTATGTCATGTTGTCACTTGCGGGCGGAGCACCAAAGCAAATTCCTTGTATGTGACTACTTGGCCAATAAACTCATTCATTCATTCATTCAAAATAATCCAGTGGACATACTGCAGGTTAAGGTGAGGGGGGAAAAGATTTACTGGGAATCTGAGGGGCAGCTTTTTCACAAAGATGTGGAGGGCGTATGGAACGAGCTGTCAGAGGAGGTAGTTGAGGCTGGGACAATCAGAACATTGAAACAACACGGACAGGTACATGGATAGGAGCAGTTTAGAGGGATATGGGCCAAACGCAGGCCAATGAGCCCGTGACTGCAGCCAATTATCTACAAACGCGCACATCTCTGGGATGTGGGAGGAAACCGGAGCACCCAGAGGAAACCCACGCGGTCACAGGGAGAACGTGCAAACTCCACACTGACAGCGCCCAAGGTCAGGATTGAACCGGGGATGTTAGAAATATTGAGGCATTGTTACATCGGCTGCGATTCTCTCATTGGTAGCCCAAAACAAGTGACCCATAGAGTCACAGACTGATACAGCATGAAAACAGGCCCTTCAGCCCATCTTGCTCACACCGTCCAACATGTCCCAGTAACACACGTCCCACCTGCCTGCGTTTGGTCCATATAGTTCCAAACTGTCTTATCCATGTACCTGTCTAACTGTTTCTTAAACGTTGGGATAGTCCCAGCCTCAACTACCTCCTCTGGCAGCTTGTTCCATACACCCACCACCCACTGTGTGAAAAAGCTACCCCTCAGATTTCTATTAAATCTTCCCCCTCACCTTAAACCTATGTCCTCTGTGTCTCAAGTCCCCTATCTGGGCAAGAGACTCTGTGCATCTACCCGATCTATTCCTCTCATGATATTCTACACCTCTACAAGATCATCCCTCATCCTCCTGCGCTCCAAGGCATAGAGTCCCAGCCTGCTCAACCTCTCCCTGTAGCTCACACCCTCGAGTTCTGACAACATCCTCGTAAATCTTCTCTGTACCCTTTCCAACTTGACGACATCTTTCCTGTAACACGGTGCCCAGAGCTGAACACAATATGCTAAATGCGGTCTCACCAACGGCTTATATAACTGCAAGATGACCTCCCACCTTATTCACATTTCAGGTTATTGTGAGCGTGAACAGCGATGAGACCAGGTAACAAGCCTGCGTTACAAATGTGGGCTTTGCACCATTGAAATGCAGTGAATGTAATCTAATCACCAGACACGAGGCAGTGTTTGACAAAGGCAGAGGTTGCGTTTGTCAATGCCGGGTTCCCTGGATGTTACATGTAGCATGAAGTGTTCACGGAAATAAAGGTGAGAGGAACTGTGCTGGAAACCGACAAATAACAGTGTCACAGAGTGCTGGAGTAACTCAGCGGGTCAGGCAGCATCTGTGGAGAACATGGATAGGTGACGTTTCACAGAGTGCTGGAGTAACTCAGCGGGTCAGGCAGCATCTGTGGAGAACATGGATAGGTGACGTTTCACAGAGTGCTGGAGTAACTCAGCGGGCCAGGCAGCATCTGTGGAGAACATGGATAGGTGACGTTTCACAGAGTGCTGGAGTAACTCAGCGGGTCAGGCTGAGGTTCTTAGTATACTCTTGAGAAGCCATTGTGGGTCACCAATGCAAGAAGGATGGAAGTCAGTGCCGACACATTGTTGTCCAAAGTGAAGAAGGGTCTCGACCCGAAACGTCACCCATTCATTCTCTCCAGAGATGCTGCCTGTCCCGCTGAGTTACTCCAGCTTTCTGTGTCCACCTCAGTCAGTGAAATTCTGCTGTTCTATCGGACAGGATGGGACGCATCATCAGAGGACAAAGAAGTGGATGTAACTCATCATGAAGTTTCCACTCACATTATTTCTATAATAGTATTATAATCTCAAACAGATCAAGGCTGAGATATATTTCTGACACTAAACTCTGCTGTGGTAATATATTGCATTTCTCCTGTGAGTGTCTGAAAAAACAAAGACACAAGTTATTAATATATCTCTTCCGCGAGGCAGCTGTTTTTGAAAAATTCATGAATATAATTCTTAGGTTTACAATAAAACTAAAATACTTTGAGAACTCAGCAGGTCAGCCTCACCCCGCACACTAACACTACCCTACACCCACTAGGGACAATTTACAATTTACAGACGCCAATTAACCTACTAGCCTGCACGTCTTTGGAGTGTGGGAAAAACCGGAGCGCCCGGAGAAAACCCACGCAGGTCACGGTGAGAACATACAAACTCCGTACAGACAGAACCCGTAGTCAGGATTGATCCAGGGTTTCTGGTGCTGTGAGGCAGCAGCTCTACCACTGCGCTGCCGTGCGGCTGGGGTGGGAGATTGCAACCTTCACGTGGCCCACCCTGCTTCGACTAATGCAATCAACCCGATGTGCACAAACAAATAGATCAAACAGAACAAGTTGACCTACAGCTTTAGGCTGTGCACGCCATACACAAGAGGAAGTCTGAGCAGCTGTGGCATCTCAGGTTGGGACCCATCCTCAGATGGATCAGCGTAGGAAGGAACTGCAGATGCTGGAGTAACTCAGCGGGACAGGCAGCATCTCTGGAGAGAAGGAATGGGTGACGTTTCGGGTCGAGACTGATCGGTCTGAGTTACTCCAGTACTTTGTGTCTTTTCTTGGTAAACCAGCATCTGCAGTTCCTTGTTCCTCCAGATGTGAGAGTTGATCTCCTACCTCCCTCTCTGCTCTCCTCCCTGCTGCTAGTTTAACTTCAACCTGATGTTACTGTAACCCAGTCCCTGTCTGCCTTCGTTGTAAATATAACAGTCATGAGGAACTGCAAATGCTGAGATCCTGAGCAAAATACAAAGTGCTGGAGGAACTCAGCAGGTCAGGCAGCGTCTGTGGAGGGGATGGACAGAGTATCCAATCCAGTTTGAAGAAAGGTCGCAACGTTTAAGAACCATTTAGACAAGTACATGGATAGGTCAGGTTTGGAGGGATATGGACCAAACGCAGGCAGGTGGGACTAGTGTAGCTGGGACATGTTGGCCAGTGTGGGCAGGTTGGGCTGAAGGGTCAGTTCCCACGCTGTATCACTCTATGAGTCTCTTTGAGTCCCGACCCAAAACGTTGTCTATCCATTTCCTTCCACAGCTGCTGCCTGACCTGTTGAGTTCTTCCAGTGCTTTGTTTCGCTGTTAATCTATGAAGTATATTGAAGATTTTTTCAGAGACAGCTGCCTGTGGAAGAGATATATTAATAACCCATGTTCCCCAGATACTGACAGGAGAAATGCAATATATTACCACAATACGTTTTAGTGTCAGAAATGGATCTCTCAGCCTTGATCTGTTTGAGATTATAACACCATTACAGAAATAAACATATTGGCAGCAACTGAAATATCTTCACACGTAAGATTCTATATAATATTCATCAGACTATAAAGCTCTGAGTGATAGTCTCTTCCAGGTGTCGAGCAATAACTATCGTGCGTGGATTTGATGATCAGTTGGAGATTTGCAATGGAAATGACTGAGGATTGCTGTTTCTCTGGGTGGGTCAGAGAGTGTATCGCATTAGTGAATGAATTGTTAATATTGTGCATAACAGTGAATATTCAAATAGTGAAAGGCCTGGATAGAGTGGATGTGGAGAAGATGTTTCCACTAGTGGGAGAGTCTAGGACCAGAGGGCACAGCCTCAGAACTAGAGGTAGTTTCTTCAGGAAAGAGATGAGGAGGAATTTCTTTAGTCAGAGGGTGGTGAATCTGTAGAATTCATTGCCACGGACGGCTGTGGAGTTGGGACCAAGTCTGTGGAGTCATGGGTTAAGGGGAGGAAGCAGGAGAATGGGGTTAGGAGGGAGAGACAGATCAGCCATGATTTAATGGCGGAGTAGACTTGATCGGCCGAATGGCCTAATTCTGCTGCTATCGCTTATGAAATGATGAGTCAGCAGTGGCGCAGCAGTAGATGTACAGCCTCTCAGCGCCAGGGTTCGATCCTGACTACGGGTGCCGTCTGTACGGAGTTAGTACGATCTCCCCGTGTGGAGATCGCTCCGAGATCTTCGTTTTCTTCCCACACTCCAAAGACGTACAGGTTTGCAGGTTAATTGGCTTGGTGTCAATATCAGTTTTATTCGTGTTAGTGTGCTGGGATCGCTGGTCGGTGCGGACACGATGGGCTGAAGGGCCTGTTTCCACACTGTATCTCTAAACTAAACTAAACTCTAGGAGGTGAGGAGTCGAAGAAAGGCCAAGTGTGGATGATTCTGCATTTCATTGTCACCCTGAGTCTGGCTGGTCATGCATGGATGCACGCAAGGCACAGACTGGGCGCGCTGTGATTAGGTTGCTGGACAGGATCCAGAGCTGTGGTTCGACAAAGGAGACACAAATTCCAATCCCAGCTGGGGAATTATATTCAATTAATTGGAGAAATCTAAGAATGGAAAGCTCATGGAGGTGTGCCCATAAAACTAGCTGATTATCAGGTCAACCCAGCGAGTTAAACCTTCGCTTATTCTTCCCCAGTCCAGTCTAGAGCTGCTCCAGAGCCAGAGACCCGGTGCAGCGGGTAGAGCTGCTGCCTCACAGCGCCAGAGACACGGGTTCCATCCTGACTACGGGTGCTGACTGTACGGAGTTTGTACGTTCATTTGTGAGGCAGTAGCTCTACCCACTGCACCATCGTGGCTCCCTCTTTTGACTTGTTTAACCCAAGAGCTGATGTACTGGAGAAGCAGGATGAGTAGCAAGGCCAACTTAGTGAAGTTCCCTTCAAGATATGTTAGGAGAGGCAAAGGTCTGGTTAGATTGCAGCACACAGCTGACCGAAGCACAGATAAACAGAGGATGCTCGTAAACAAGGACAAGGCCAATAACATTGATCATGCAGCAAGACTCACTTTATGACACACATTTACTGAGCAAATGGAAGAATGGTTTCCTGAACACAGGAGTAAATGTCCCAGCATCAGTCAGCTCGAGGTGACTCCAACAGAGATGAAACAAAGATCAAAGACTGCAACGAAAAGTGTGTGACTGGTGAATTATTGCAGAAGTGTAATCGACCGCCCCGGGCAGCGGAGTTGAACCGGCCGCTCGCGGAGCGCGGGTCACCCGCGGGACTTATTTACATCACCCGGTGCGGTCACAACATCGGAGGCCCGGGTCGCCTCAGCGCAGAGGAAGAGGAAGAGGAAGAAGGGAAGAGACAAACACAAGATTTTTGCCTTCCACCACAGTGAGGGGGTGTCTGGTGAACTCACTGTGGTGGATGTTGAATATGTGTTTATTGTGTGTTTTGTTATTTACTATATGTGTGACTGCAGGCAACGAAATTTCGTTCAGACCGCAAGGTCTGAATGACAATAAAGTTTTCTAAGTTCCAAGTAAACTCTTCACGTCCCCATCGAGCTGTGATCAATGTACTGCGCGTTAATGCTTTGAATCGGTGAAGCATTTTGTGTGGTCGCAGGTGTATCGCAATGTCTACTGACAAGGCCTGAATACACTGGTTTATTTGAGAAGCTCAGAGATTCTGAGACTTAATCAGGGTTCAGTCACCTGTTAAAGCCCATAAACATTGCTCTAATCTTGGTAACCCTTGTAGGGCTGTCCCACTGTACGAGCTAATTCAAGAGTTTTAAAGAAGGAACTGCAGATGCTGGAGAATCGAGGGTACACAAAAGGCTGGAGAAACTCAGCGGGTGCAGCAGCATCTAAGGAGCGAAGGAGATTGGCGACGTTTCGGGTCGAGACCCTTCTTCAGACTGGTCAGGGATCAGGGAAACAAGAGATATAGACGGTGATGTGGAGAGATAAAGAACAATGAATGAAAGATATGCAAAAAAGTATCGATGATAAAGGGAACAAGCCATTGTAAAGCTGTTTGTGGTGTGAAAATGAGAAGCTAGTGCGACTAGGGTGGGGGAGGGAGATAGAGATAGAGGGAATGCCAGGGCCCGAGGGCTGAGGGAGAGGTGGGAAGGGGAGGAGACAGCAAGGGTTAACAGAATTGAGAAAAAATCAATGTTCAAGCCCAGAGGATGCAGATTCCCCAAGCGGAATATGAGGTGCTGTTCCTCCAACTTGCGGTGTTGCTCACTCTGGCCATGGAGGAGGCCCAGGACCGAGAGGTCGGATACGGAATGGGAGGGGGAGTTGAAGTGCTGAGCCACCGGGAGGTCGGGTTGGTTTTTGCGGACCGAGCGGAGGTGTTCGGCGAAACGATCGCCAAGCCTCCGCTTGGGCTAATTCAAGAGTTCTCCCGCGTTTCCCCTGATTCGAACTCGGAGAATTACGGTAATGGCCGCTCGTAGGTACTCGGGGCTCTCGTGGACATTTTTCAACATGTTGAAAAATCTTCACGAGTCTTCCCGAGCTTACCGCGTTTCCCGAGTACCTGCCGTTAGCGTTACGAGCCGCTAAGGGACGTCCCGAGCTCCGACGTACCTGCTGCGTACATTCTACGTACTTACCACGAGTTTGATTTTTTTTAAACTCGGGAGAGCTCTTGAATTACCTCGTACAGTGGGACAGGCCCTTAACCCTCACCTTCCCCTCACCCCCCCCCCCCCCTCACCATCAGCTGTTTCTTTACCATTTCTCGGTGATGAGTTCCCATTGTAGCAGCTGACGGACTGTCCTAGTAATAAAGGCTGAGTGTTAGAGCGCCGGTCGAGGCAACAAGTCACACTGGTAATTTTCATCACTTCCCAGCTCATTAATTAAAACATGTTCTAGCCTCGGGAAACGGCTTCGTTGTTTTAGCATAATGAAAATCATTTTGACAAATTAATTTTACAGGATTATTTAAGTTTATAGATGAAGTAAGGATCGGGTTAAGTGGTTAAGGAATCATTTGGTAGACAAAATGCTGGAGAAACTCCGCAGTTGAGGCAGCATCTATGGAGCGAGGGCCTATTTCCTTCGCTCCATAGATGCTGCCTCACCCACTGAGTTTCTCCAGCATTTTTGTCTACCTTCGATTTTCCAGCATCTGCAGTTCCTTCTTAAACAAGGAATCACTTGGAGCGTGTTTGTGCTTAAATCAGTGCACCTCACTCTAGTTTAGTTTAGAGATACAGCACGGAAACAGGCCCTTCAGCCCACCGAGTCCACACCGACCAGCGATTCCACACACACACTAGTGACAATTTACACTTAAGCCAATTAACCTACAAACCTGTACATTTTTGGAGTGTGGGAGGAAACCGAAGATCTCGGAGAAAACCCACGCCGGTCACGGGGAGAACGTGCAAACTCCGTCCAGACAGCACCCGTAGTCGGGATCGAACCCGGATCTCTGGCGCTGTAAGGCAGCAGCTCTAAGGTAGACAAAATTGCTGGAGAAACTTAGCGAGTACAGCAGCATCCATGGAGCAAAGGAAATAGGCAACGTTTCGGGCCAAAACCCTTCTTCAGATAGCAGCAGCTCTACCCACTGCACCAGCCGTGTGTATCGGGGGTCCGGTCTACAGACCACCTTGTATCTTTCCCAAGATAGGCACGGTGCTGGCGGGGGCCTGATTCCGCGCTGTCTCTCTAAATCCTTTCCAGTGGATTATGTAACATGGTCGCCACAGTTCCTCTCGTTCACTTGCGCTTAGATTCAGCAGCACAGCTAGAGCTGGCAGGTTGATTAACAGGGAGAAGGACTGCAGGCTAACTCAATTAGTCTCGGTCTCTTCCTGAAGAACAGGTCACTCCAGTTTTCAGATCCTTTGTTTGACTGAGGAACTGGAGATGCTGCTCATTTGATCCATAAATGCAGATCAATTAAACCCAGCAGAAATGGCAAGACTCGCAAAGGGCTGGAGTGAAATTCACTGTGAACTGAGGAAGGTTGCCAAGCATCAACGCTCAATTAAATAAAGCATTAATCGTGCCTTCACTATTTAGTAACAAGGTCTCTGACCCCTTCCCTGCCTCATCAGGCATTAATGTGCAGTATTGATTTGTATCAGAACCGTTCAAAATATCCCCAGCCATCCAAATGGAAGAGTATAGGAAGGAACTGCAGATGCTGGTTTAAACTGAAGATAGACACAAAATACTGGAGTAACTCAGCGGGTCAGGCAGCATCTCTGGAGAGAAGGAATGGGCGACATTTCTGGTCGAGACCCTTCTTCAGACTGAAGTCAGGGTTAAGGGAAACGAGAGAAAGGGCACGATGGCGTAGCAGTAGGGTTGCCACCTTGCAGCACCAGAGACCCGGGTTCGATCCTGACTACTGGTGCTGTCTGTACGGAGTTTGCACGTTCTCCCCGTGACCTGCGTGGGTTTTCTCCGAGATCTTCGGTTTCCTCCCACACTCCAAAGGTTTGTAGGTTAATTGGCTTGGTAAACAGTAAATGTATGAATGTAAAATTGTCCCATGTGTGTGAGGGATAGTGTTAGTGTGCGGGGATCGCTGGTCGGCGCGGACTTGGTGGGCCGAAGGGCCTGTTTCCGCGCTGTATCTCTAAACTAAATTCTACACGGCTGGCGCGAGCTGGCAGCTCTTGAACTGGCGTCGAGCTGAGTGAGTCACATCCTGCCTCTGCCACACCGTTAACTAATATTTTCAAACAAGCAAATTAAATCACTTTAAAAAGACAGCTTTCGAGTATCTAATTATGCGATCACCTCTGAGTATATAATTGGCCCTCGACAGCGATGAGCGATGACAGAACTGCCTGCCCAGTGGTGTGCAGGGAGGGAGCAATAGAGCAGATGTGGAGAGGATGTTTCCACTAGTGGGAGAGTCTAGGACCAGAGGGCACAGCCTCAGAATTAAAGGATGGTTCTATAAGAAGGAGATGAGGTGGAATTTCTTTAGCCAGAGGGTGGTGAATCTGTGGAATTCACTGGATCCACTGTGGAGTCAGTGGATATTTTTAAGGCGTAGATGGATAGATTCTTGATTGGTGCGGGTGTCAGAGGTTATGGGGAGAAGGCAGGAGAATGGGGTTCTGAGGGAGAGATGGATCGGCCATGATTGAATGGTGGAGTAGGACCCGTAGATAGACACAAAAAGCCGGAGTAACTCAGCGGGACAGGCGGCATCTCTGGAGAGACGGAATGGGTGACGTTTTGGGTCGCGACCCTTCTTCTGATCGTGGCACCTGCAGTCAGGATGGAAGCCGTGTCTCTGGCGCTGTAAGGCAGCAACTCTACCGCTGCGCCACCGTGCCTATCTGATGAGCAAGCAAACCCAGATGATATCCAGAAATGGCTACTGCTGAAGACACACGTTTAAAGAATTAAAAATGTAAAGAATATATATATTTTAAAATATATCTAAAAAAAAGATGTTCAAAGAATTAAACGTTTAAAATGAGTCTGAAGAAGGGTCTCGACCCGAAACGTCACCTATTCCTTCGCTCCATAGATGCTGCCTCACCCGCTGAGTTTCTCCAGCATTTTTGTCTACCTTCAATTTTTTTCCAGCTTCTGCAGTTCCTTCTCAAACGTTTAAATAACATGTGCTTACGTAGAGCTGAGGGTTTAGATCAGTTTAAGACACAGAGAAGCAATAGGGAATGTAGTGCATCCATGGCCATCAGGAAACGTTACGCCTAGCATGAGATCAAAGTAAACGGCTTACTGTTGTCTTCTCCAACCACAAGCTGAGGACTGAGAACATTTAATTTCACCAAAAGCAGAGCAAAAAACTGATAAGGGTTTGAGAAAGTCGACTACAAAAGGAAATGCAGAGAGAAACACAATTAAAAAAACGCAGAAGCTCCAAGTATGTAAAAGAAATATTATCCTCAATTAATATTTGTTTAATTTAGGAAGGAACTGCAGATAGACACAAGTTTACACTGAAGATAGACACAAAATGTGGAGTAACTCAGCGGGACTCAGGCAGCATCTGTGGAGAGAAGGAATGGGTGACGTTTTGGGTCGAAACCCTTCTTCAGATTCCCAGAAACCTCTTCAGAGTCTGAAGAACTGTTCCGAACAGAAACGTCCCCTATTCCTTCTCTCCACAGATGCTGCCTGACTCGCTGAGTTACTCCAGCATTTTGCAACTAAGTTTAGTTTAGTTTAGTGACAACAAGTCCTTCAGCCCACCGAGTCCATGCCGACCAGCGATCACCCGTTCACACTAGTTCGATGTTATCCCACTTTCTCATCCACTCCCTACACACTAGAGGGGCAATTTACAGAGGGGCTGACTAGCCTACAAACCCGCTCATCTCTGGGATGTGGGAGGAAGCCGGAGCACCCGGAGAAAACCCACGTGGTCACTGGGATAACGTGCCAACCCCACACCGACAGCACCCGAGGTGAGGATGGAACCCGGGTCTCTGACGCTGTGAGGCAGCGCCACCGTGCCCCCATTGGACCCGTCAGCCTTTTACAGAAAGATAAATACACAAAACAAAGCAAATCATCTGTGTGGCTTCACTCAGCAGTAACAGCATACAACAAGCCTCAAGGGAAAGAAATCAGCATTAATTATAAATAAACACGTTGGAGATATTAATGGGATTGCAAGACAATAAATGCCTTGAGGCCGATAACCTAAATCTACAATTTAGGTCAAGGTGGCTCTCATAAGGTCATAAGTGCTAGGAGTAGAATTAGGCCATTCGGCCCATCAAGTCTACTCTGCCATTCAATCACGGCTGATCTACCTCTCCCACCCAACCCCATTCTCCTGCCTCCTCCCCATAACCCCGACTCCCATACTAATCAAGAATCTAATATCCACTGACTTGGCCTCCACAGCCTCCTGAGGCAATTAATCCCACAGATTCACCACCCTCTGACTAAACAAATTCCTTCTCATCTCCTTCCTGAAGGAACGTTCTTTAATTCTGAGGCTGTGACCTCTGGTCCTAGACTCTCCCACTAGCGGTAACTCAGCGGGTCACACTCTCAACTCTACAACAGGTCCGAGAGATCGTAGGGAGCAAGTGAACCCTTTAATGAAGAGGTGTGAGAAACAAATGTGCCAGCGACCAGTTGCAGGGAAACTACTAGTGTCTATTATTAAGGATATGGTAGCTTAACTCTTTGAAAATGATCATAGCATTGGGCACTGTCAACAAGGCTTTGTGTGTGGCAAATCTATAAAGAGACTGATGAGACTGTGACTTGCCGAGTAAATAACCAGTGGATATGATGCATTAAACGTCTCAGAAGGCCTTCAGGAAAGTGTTACGAGTGCATTAAACAGGGGAGCCCTGTGGGTGGGGATAAAGTGGCTGAGCTGAGGCCTGGGTGGACTGAGGTGGTGCAGCGGTAGAGCTGCTGCTTCACAGCGCCAGAGACCCGGGTTCCACCCTGACTACGAGTGCTGTCTGTGCGGAGTCTGTACGTTCTCCCCGTGACCGTGTGGGCTTTCTCCAGGTGTTTACTTTAGTTTAGTTTAGAGGTACAGCGTAGAAACAGGCTCTTTGGCCCACCGAGTCCGCACCGACCCGTAGTCGGGATCAAACCCGGGTCTCTGCCGCTGTGAGGACGCAGCTCCACCCGCTGCGCCACCGTGCCGTAGAGGCTGATATTTTCCCTGCGTCCGGTCACCGGCTCATGGACCCATGCTCCCACTTTTCTTTCTCTCTCCTCTCTTCAATCGAGGACCACACTTGCTCCCTACGATCACTCTGAACTATTGTGGGGTGGATGAAGGCGAGACCCACCTGGACCCAAGTTGTGGATTCACGTCCCGGGCTGCAAGCGGACGTTTGCATCAGTGCCCAAGCAGACAATGTCCGAGCTGCTGGGGACAGCTGGGCTGAGAGCGCGGCTTCAGAGGTGCTGGTGACAAACAGGGAGATAACACCGGAGGGAACAGCTGGAATCAGCGCTCGAGAGATGCCACAGTGATAACGCACAGTAACTGTGGCTGATCTTTGTCAAGTGGGAGGAATAGATCGGGTGGACGCACAGGGTATGGGAATCGATGACCAGAGCACATACGTTCAAGGTGAAGGGGGAACTAATAGGAATCTGAAGGGGTAGCTTTTTCATACAAAGGGTGGTGGGTGTATGGAACAAGCTACCAGAGGAGATAGTTGAGGCTGGGACTATCCCAGTTTAAGAAACAGTTAGACAGTTACATGAATAGGACAGGTTTGGAGGGATATGGACCAATCGCAGGCAAGTGGGACTAGTGTAGATGGGGCATGTTGGCTAGTGTGGGCAAGTTGGGCTGAAGAGCCTGTTTCCATTCTGTATCATTCTATGACACTAGTGTAGACGGGGCAAGTTGGGCCGAAGGGCCTGTTTCCACACTGTATCACTCTGTGACTTTAAGCGATTGCCCCAGTAAAGCCCCATTCATTAGTTGCCACATTGAGTATATTCACCATAAAATAATCTTTAATTCATTTCCACCCCAAGTCCCCCACTGAGCGACTAACTACAGCAACTATACAGGGAAGGGTAAGGCACAAGCCTGCCTGCCTGCCTGCAGCTACATTCAAGCTTCATTGCTCCCACGTAGGTCCTTGTCCAGCCACACGCAGAGGCCTAGGATGCCTGGATCACAATGTGAAATTTACCTGCAATGGAGAGAAGCAAAGTTACCGAGGAATCCAGGTATAGAGAAAGCGTGAAGGGGAGAGGCGTACAGAATGAGAGAAGAGAGAGAGAGAGAGAGAGAGAGAGAGAGAGAGAGAGAGGAGAGAGAGAGAGAGAGAGAGAGAGAGAGAGAGAGACACACACACACAAGGGGAAGGGAAAAGAGAGGAAAAAAAACCTATAGTCAGCAAGCAGTGCAGCATTTCCTCTTGTTTAAGAAAGAACTGCAGTTACTGGTAAATCAAAGGTAGACACAAAATGCTAGAGTAGCCGGTTGCATCTCGGTGATTGCCAGCCACCCCCCCCCCCCCCCCCCCTCCTCGGACACTCCTTCCCCAAGTGACTGGTCTCCCAACATAGAAACATAGAAACATAGGAAATAGGTGCCCATTCAGCCTTCGAGCCTATGCCATTCAATATGATCATGGTGATCATCCAACTCAGGACCTGGGCCACAAACATCCAAACAAATATAGCCAATGAACTGGCCTCAACTACCCTCCTGTGGCAGAGAGTTCCCTCACACTCTGTGTGAAAATGTCTTTCTCATCTCGAAAGGATTCCCCGCTGTGACCCCTTGTCAAACATCGCAATCTTCCTGCATCTAGCTGTCCAACCCCCTTAAGAATTTCGTAAGTTTCTATAAGATCCCCCTCAATCTCCTAAATTCCAGTATAAACCGAGGTATCCAGTCTTTCTTCATAAGACAGTCCTGTAGGAATCAGTCTGGTGAACCTTCTCTGCACTCATGGCAATAGATTTGGAGACCAAAACTGTACGCAATACTCAGTGTGGTCTCTACGATCCTTCCTGTTCAAATCCTTTTGCTATTAAATACATTCGCTTTTTTCAGACCTGTAGGTCTCGCTGCATGGCCACCATTTAAATAATAGTGCTACAAAGTGGATGCCTGCCAAACCCACTCACCAGCCTAGTTTGAGTCTCTCCTAGCGTCTCACAGCGAAACACTGCCAGCTTAGTTGTCATCCGCAACTTTGCCTTCAATTCCCTATCCAGATCATTAATATATATTGTAGCTGGGGTCTAGCCTGCGGTAGTTACTGATTGCCCGTTTACTCCTACTCTTTGCTTGTTTGCCAGCCAGTTCTCTATCCACATCAATACTGACCCCTAATACCGTGTAATATACATAATGTATACAAGTTTACAAACTGTATACAAGTTTGTATAGTCGGACAGTGATGGTCTCCCACCCCCCCCCCCCCCCACCCACCCCCCCCCTTCAGACACTCCTTCCCCAGTGACTGCTACTGTATATACATATATATATTTTACCGTTCTACTATTCTGTGTTCACATTTCCTTCTCTCCATAGATGCTGCCTCACCCGTTGAGTTACTCCAGCATTTTGTGTCTAGCCAGCATTTCCTCGTCAGTCGACATAAATAAACCATTAATTATAAAGTTATAGTCACACAGTGTGGAAACAGGCCCTTCAGCCCAACGTGCCGATGCTGACCAACATGTCCAATCTACACTAGTCCCACTTGCCAATGTTGGGCCTATATCCCTCTAAACCTATCCTATCCATATACTTCGCGACAATGCCTGCCTCAACTACCACCTCTGGCAGCTTGTTCCATCCTGTCTGTAAAAAGGTTTACCCTTCAGGTTCCTATTAAACCTATCCCCCCTCACGTAAACCCAGGTTCTCTGGTTCTAGATTCCCCTACTTTGGGCACGAGTCTCAGTGCCTCTATTCCACTCATGATCTTGTACACCCCTCTAAGATCAGCCCTCATCCTCCATGTTCCCCAGAATGCTGCTTGACCCGCTGAGTTGCTCCCACACTTTGTGTCTATCTCACTGTGCTATCTACATGCGTTGTCACCCAGTAAATAAAGCTGCAGGTCTCTGTGTTTCAGTCGCTGTTTCCGCCCCTTGCCCTTACACCCAAACTGGTAAAACCTCAGGAGTTTACAAATCTAGTTTACATTTGTATAACTGGAGATGTTTATTTTATCTAGAGATACAGCGTGGAAACAGGCCCTTCGGCCCGAGTCCACACCGAGCAGCGAACCCCAATTAGCGCTGTCTACACACACTACGGATACATTTATACCCAGTCAATTAACCTGCAAACCTGCACGTCTTTGTAGTGTGGGAGGAAACCAGAGCACCCGGAGAAAACCCACGCAGGTCACGGGGAGAACGTGCAAACTCCATACAGACAGCACCCGTGGTTAGGATGGAACCCGGGTCTCTGGCGCTGTGAGGCAGCAGCTCCACCCGCTGCACCACCGTGCCGCCCTTATGTAAGGCTCGATCAGTACTTGTTGGAACTGATGAGGTGATCATTGTGGATTTCTGTATTTGCTTGTTTGAAGCTGCCTCACCTCGCCAGGGCTGGAAGCAGCTCGTGTGCTGACACCACCACCTGGTGGCAACACCTAGTGTTGCACTGTCCCTTCCAGTCCAGTGTAGGAAGGAACTGCAGATGCTGGTTTAAACCCAAGTTAGATGCAAAAATGCTGGAGTAACTCAGCCGGTAAGGCAGCATCTCTGGAGAAAAGGAACAGGTGACGTTTTGGGGACGAGACCTTGAATTGTTACTCCGGCTTTTAGTGATGCTGCCTGCCCCGCTGAGTTACTCAGGCATTTTTGCGTCTATATTCGGTGTAAAGCAGCATCTGTAGTTCCTTCCTACACATTTAGTCTGCCCCACTGTGAAATCCCCAGTGGGTGAGGAAGGATTGATGTGGGCTAGAAGCCAATGTGACCTGTAGCTACTCACATGCTGGCAGCGCAGAAACCTCTGCCGTGACCGCGCTGTCAATTCCCAGATTGGACAGGGCACCCCTCAGCAGTCCGCAGGTGAACGCCAAGAACTGAAACACAAAGCAAACATTCCCAATACAGCCCGACATCTAACTTTCATTTGGAGATACAGCGCGGAAACAGGCCGTTCGGCCCACAGAGTCCGTGCCGACCAGTGATCCCCGTACACTAACACTATCCTACACACACTGGGGACAATTTACAATTTTTACCAAAGCCAATTAACCTACAAACCTGCACGTCTTTAGGATGTGGGAGGAAACCAGAGCGCCCAGAGAAAACCCACGCGGTCACAGGGAGAACGTGCAAACTCCGTTACAGACAGCACCCGTAGTCAGGATGGAACCCGGATGAATGGCAGGTACTCTAGCGTTTCACCACTGTGCTGCCCTTTAGGCAGGTAAGATATAGAAACATAGAAAATAGGTGCAGGAGGAGGCCATTCGGCCCTTCGAGCCAGCACCGTCATTCATTGTGATCATGGCTGATCGTCCCCAATCAATAACCCGTGCCTGCCTTCTCCCCATATCCCTTGATTCCACTAGCCTCTAGATCTTTATCTAACTCTCTCTTAAATCCATCCAGTGATTTGGTTCCACTGCCCTCTGTGGCAGGGAATTCCACAAATTCACAACTCTCTGGGTGAAAACGTTTTTTCTCACCTCAGTCTTAAATGACCTCCCCTTTATTCTAAGACTGTGGACCCTAGTTCTGGACTCGACCAACATTGGGAACATTTTTCCTGCATCTAGCTTATCCAGTTTTATAATTTTATATGTTTCTATAAGATCCCCCCTCCTCCTTCTAAACTCCAGTGAATACAAGCCTAGTCTTTGCAATCTTTCCTGCTATGACAGTCCCATCATCCCAGGCATCAATCTCGTGAACCTGCGCTGCACTGCCTCAATCACAAGGATGTCCTTCCTCAAATTAGGAGACCATAACTGTACGCAATACTCCAGATGTGGTCTACCCCTCGAGCTTCCTGTTCCCATGAAGCAGTCTCACTGCCGCTGTACCGGTGCAGGGGTACAAACAAGGACAGTCTGCATTACTCTGGCGCCCTGGGTCAGACACAGAAGGAAGAGAGTTACCTTTGGTGCCTCTTCCAAGTACTGTTTCCCATTGGAGATCGGAGTGAGCAGACGGAAGCGGTTGTCTTGGAGCACGTAGGTTCCCTGGGAGAAAGAAGAGTTACAGCCTGACCAGTGACACTACTCACCCACCCACCCAGACACACACTGCACGTGACACCACCCACCCAGCCACACACACACTACACTGACACCACCTCACCCAGACACACACACTACACTGACACCACCTCACCCAGACACACACACTACACTGACACTACTCACCCAGCCACACACTACACTGACACTATTCACCCACCCAGCCACACACTACACTGACACTACTCACCCACCCAGCCACACACACTGCACTGACACTACTCACCCAGCTACACACTACACCGGTGACACTACTCACCCAGCCACACATTACACTAGTGACACCACCCACCCAGCCACACATTGCACACCACCACTCACCCACCCAGCTACACACAACACTGGTGACACTACTCACCCAGCTACACACTACACCGGTGACACTACTCACCCAGCTACACACTACACCGGTGACACTACTCACCCACCCAGCCACACACTGCACACCACCACTCACCCACCCAGCTACACACAACACTGGTGACACTACTCACCCAGCCACACACTACACACCACCCACCCAGCCATACACACTACACTGGTGACACTACCTCACCCAGCCACACACTGCACACCACCACTCACCCACCCAGCCACACTACACCGGTCACGCCAAGTCACGCGACCCGTGAACTCTTCTGAAAAGTCCTGTTTCCGCTCTGTATCTCTAAACTAATGACTACTGCATGGAGCACCTGGTGATTGGTCCGCAGGTTGTCGATCTGTTTTCGGAAGAGGTTTGTCCAGAATTCCTTACAGATAAATTTCATGACGTCCAACTCGTCCTTGAATGAAGGCGACTCTTTGGTGAATCTGCAACGGTAATCACAGCCTGAATTTACACAATAGAATAGGTTAAACATAGAAACATAGATAATAGGTGCAGGGGTAGGCCATTCGGCCCTTCGAGCCAGCACTGCCATTCAATGTGGTCATGGCTGATCATCCACAATCAGTACCCCGTTCCTGCCTTCTCCCCATGACTGCGCTATCTTTAAGAGCACTATCTATCTCTCTCTTGAAAGTATCCAGAGAACCGGCCTGTACCGCCCTCTGAGGCAGAGAATTCCACAGAGGGTGGTGGAGGCAGGTTCTCTGGATGCTTGGGGTCGAGACCCTTCTTCAGACTAAGTGTCAGGGGAAAGGGGAACCCACCAGTCACTTACCTCTCGATGAGACCTTGCCCCGCACGGAAGCCCATTCCTTCCAGAGTCGAAATGCATTTCCCTTGCTCCTGCAGAGAGAAACACAAGCAACTTTCAGATCATAAGGTCATAAGTGACAGGAGCAGAATTAGAGCATTTGGCCCATCGAGTCTGCTCCGCCGTTCAATCATGGCTGATCTATCTCTTCCTCCTAACCCCATTCTCCTGCCTTCTCCCCATAACCCCTGACACCCGTACTAATCAACAATCTATCTATCTTTGCCTTAAAAATACCCATTGACATGGCCTTCACAGCCGTCTGTGGCAACTAATCCCACAGATTCACCACCCTCTGACTAGAGAAATTCCTCCTCATCTCCTTCCTGAGGGAACGTCCTTTAATTCTGAGGCTGTGCCCTCTGGTCCTAGACTCTCCCACCAGTGGAAACATCCTCTCCACATCCCAGTTTGGGCTGGGTTTGAGGTTTATGTGTTTGGGGGTGCAGTCAGGTGGGTTTAGGGTACAATTGTCCGGGAGTTGGGGTTCAGGGCCGGGTCTAGGGGGCTGAACCCCAACACCCGGCCCTGAACGCCACAAGGACCGAATGGCCTCCTCCTGCACCTACTGTCTATGTTTCTATGTTCATGGTCAGATTTAGTGGTGGTTCAGGGCCGGGTTTAGAGGGTTCAGGGCCGGGTTTAGAGGGTTCAGGGCCGGGTTTAGAGGGTTCAGGGCGAGGTCTGGGGGCTCAGGGCCGAGTTTAGAGGGCTCAGGGCCGGGTTTAGAGGGCTCAGGGCCGGGTTTAGAGGGCTCAGGGCCGGGTTTAGAGGGTTCAGGGCCGGGTTTAGAGGGTTCAGGGCCGGGTTTAGAGGGCTCAGGGCCGGGTCTGGGGGTTTCAGGGCCGGGTTTAGAGGGCTCACGCCGGGTTTTAGGGGGCTCAGGGCCGGGTTTAGAGGGCTCAGGGCCGGGTTTAGAGGGCTCAGGGCCGGGTTTAGAGGGCTCAGGGCCGGGTTTAGAGGGCTCAGGGCCGGGTTTAGAGGGCTCAGGGCCGGTTCTGGGGGTTCAGGGCCGGGTTTAGAGGGCTCAGCGACGGTTTTAGGGGGCTCAGGGGGCCGGGTTTTGGCCCGGGTTTAGAAGGCTCAGGCCGGGTTTAGAGGGGCTCAGGGCCGGGTTTAGAGGCTCAGCCGGGTTTAGAGGGCTTATGGCCGGGTTTAGAGGCTCAGGCCGGGTTTAGAGGGCTCAGGGGCCGGGTTTTCAGAGAGGGCAAAGGGCCGGGTCTGAGGGCTCAGGGGCCGGTTTAGAGGGGTTTAGGGGCCGGGTTTAGAGGTTTGGAGCCGGGTTTTAGAGGGTTCAGGGTCGGGTTTGAGGGTTCAGGGCCGGGTTTAGAGGGTTCAGGGCCGGGTTTAGAGGGTTCAGGGCCGGGTTTAGAGGTACAGGGTTTTTAGAGGTTCAGGGCCGGGTTTAGAGGGTTCAGGGCCGGGTTTAGAGGGCTCAGGGCCGGGTTTAGAGGGTTTAGAGGCTCAGGCCGGGTTTTAGAGGGCTTAGGGCCGGGTTTAGGAGGGCAAAGGACCGGGTTTAGAGGGTTCAGGGCCGGGGTTTAGAGGTTCAGGGCCGGGTTTAGAGGGCTCAGGGCCGGGTTTAGAGGGTTCGGGGCCGGGTTTAGAGGGTTCAGGGCCGGGTTTAGAGGGTTTAGAGGGCTCAGGGCCGGGTTTGGCGGTTCAGGGCCGGGTTTAAGGGTTTTAGAGTTCAGGGCCGGGTTTAGAGGGTTCAGGGCCGGGTTTAGAGGGTTTAGAGGGCTCGGGGCCGGGTTTAGAGGGTTCAGGGCCGGGTTTAGAGGGCTCAGGGCCGGGTTTAGAGGGCTCAGGGCCGGGTTTAGAGGGCTCAGGGCCGGGTTTGGCGGGGTTTGCGGGCTGCGGCCTGGTCGCGCCCCGATCCCCGGGCTCGAGTTACCGGCTCCCCCGCCCCGGCCTCTCCGCCGCCCCGCAGCCGCGACACCAGCTCCAGGTGCAGCAGCTCGAACACAACCTCGGCCATCGCCCCCTCCCCCTCTCTGCCCGGTGGCCGCCCGCAACTTGCCCGGAGTCGGGCAGCGGCAGCGGTGTCTATGATCGGCCACCCGGCCCGGGGTATGGGCTCAACGTTGGGGCTGGGGGTCAGGGTTCATTGTCAGGGTCTGGGCTGTGGGTCAGGGTCCAGGCTGGGGGGTCAGGGTTTCAATGTCAGGGCTGGGGTCAGGGTCATTGTCGGGCTGGGGGTCAGGGTTCATTGTCAGGGTCTGGGCTGGGGGTCAGGGTTCATTGTCAGGGTCTGGGGGTCAGGGTTCATTGCCAGGGTCTGGGCTGGGGGTCAGGGTTCATTGTCAGGGTCCGGGCTGGGGGTCAGGGTTCATTGTCAGGGTCCGGCTGGGGGTCAGGGTTCATTGTCAGGGTCTGGGGGTCAGGGTTCATTGCCAGGGTCCAGGCTGGGGGTCAGGGTTCAGGAAGTAGAGTTCCAACACGAAACGTCTCCCATTCCTTCTCTCCACAGATGCTGTCTGACCCGCTGAGTTACTCCAGCATTTTGTGTCTGTCTTCAGTCTAAACCAGCGTCTGCAGATCCTTCCTGCACAGAAGCTGCCCCCTTCGGCCCATCTCCTCCACTGTCTGCCCATAACCCTCTAAACCTGTTCTATCCTTGTCCCTGCAGCACAAATGTTGGCATAGCCCAGCCTCAACTACCTCCTCTGGCTGCTGGTTCCGTGCACCCGCCACCCTGTGTGTGGGAAACCTGCCCCTGGAGCAGCTGCAGGGTGAGGGTCTAGGATCTAGTGTCTGGTGTCTGTGTCTATGTCTTAGTCTGGGGCCAGTATCTGGGGCCAGTATCTGGTGTCTGGTGCCTGGTGTCTGTGGTCTGTGTCTATGTATTAGTCTGGGTCCAGTATCTGGGGTCTGGTGTCTGGTGTCTGGGATCTGGGGTCTGGGGTCCAGTGTCTGGGGTCTGGGGTCCAGTGTCTGGGGTCCAGTGTCTGGGGTCCAGTGTCTGGGGTCCTGGGTCCAGTGTCTGGGGTCCAGTGTCTAGGGTCCAGTGTCTGGGTCTGGGTCCAGTGTCTGGGGTCCAGTATCTGGGGTCTGGTGTCTGGTGCCTGGGGTCTGGTGTCTGTGTCCAGTATCTGGTGTCTGGTGTCTGGATCTGGGGTCTGGGATCTGGGGTCCAGGGGGTCTGGGGTCCAGTGTCTGGGTCCAGTGTCTGGGGTCTGGGGTCCAGTCTGGGTCCAGTGTCTGGCGTCCAGTGTCTGGGGTCCAGTGTCTGGGGTCCAGTGTCTGGGTCCAGTCGGGGTCCAGTCTGGGGTCCAGTCTGGGGTCCAGTGTCTGGGTCCAGTGTCTGGTCCAGTGTCTGGGTCCAGTGTCTGGGGTCCAGTGTCTGGGGTCCCAGTGTCTGGGTCCAGTGTCTGGGGTCTGGGTTCCAGTGTCTGGGGGTCCAGTGTCTGGGTCCATGTCTGGTCCAGTGTCTGTCTGGGTCTGGTCAGTGTCTGGTCCAGTGGTCTGGGGGTCTGGGGGTCCAGTGGTCTGGGGTCCAGTGTCTGGGTCTGGGTCTGGTCCATTGTGTCCATGGTCCAGTGTTCTGGGGTCAGTGTCTGGGGTCAGGGTGGTCCAGTGTCTGGGGTCCAGTGTGGGGTCCGTGGTCTGGTCTGGGGTCCAGTGTCTGGTCTGTGGGGCTGTCTGGGGTCTGGGTCCAGTGTCTGGGGTCCAGTGTCTGGTCCAGGTCTGGGTCCAGTGTCTGGGTCCAGTATCCTGGGTCTGGTCCAGTATCTGGGGTCTGTGTCTGGGTCCAGTGTCCCAGTGTCTGGGTCCTGGTCCATGTCCAGTGGGGTCCCAGTGGGGTCCAGTGTCTGGTCTGGTGTCTGGGGTCTGGATCCAGTGTCTGGGTCTGGGGTCTGTCCTGGAGTGTCTGGGGGTCTGGGGTCTGGGTCCAGTGTCTGGGGTCTGGGTCAGTGTCCTGGGGGTCCTGGGGGTCAGGGTCAGTGTCTGGGTCCAGTGGGTCCAGTGTCTGGGGTCTGGGGTCCAGTGTCTGGGTCCCAGTGTCTGGTGTCTGGTGTCTGGGTCCAGTGTCTGGGTCTGGGGTCCAGTGTCTGGTCCAGTGTCTGGTGTCTGGTGTCTGGGTCCAGTGTCTGGTATCGGTCTGGGGTCCTGGGTCCAGTATCTGGGGTCTGGTGTCTGGGTCCAGTATCTGGGGTCTGGGTCCAGTGTCTGGGTCCAGTGTCTGGTGTCTGGGTCCAGTATCTGGTGTCTGGGTCCAGTATCTGGGGTCTGGTGTCTGGGTCCAGTGTCTGGTGTCTGGGTCCAGTATCTGGGGTCTGGTTCCAGTTCTGGGGTCTGGGTCCAGTATCTGGGGTCTGGTCCAGTCTGGGGTCCAGTGTCTGGGGTCTGGTGTCTGTCCAGTATCTGGGGTCTGGGTCCAGTATCTGGGGTCTGGGTCCAGTGTCTGGTGTCTGGGTCCAGTATCTGGGGGTCTGGTCCAGTATCTGGGTCTGTCCAGTATCTGGTGTCTGGGTCCAGTGGGGTCTGGGTCCAGTGTCTGGGTCCAGTGGTCTGGGGTCTGGTGTCTGGGTCAGGTGTCTGGGTCCAGTGTCTGGGGTCTGGTGTCTGGGTCCAGTGTCTGGTGTCTGGGCACAGCCCAGCATCCATCGATGTCCCGCCCGCTCGGCGCTCGCTGCGCTCCCTGGCCCCGCCCATCGACGCTCCACTGCGGCTCCTGGAGGACCAGGGGGCGGGGCCAGCGGCGGCGGCGGCGATGAGGTGCGGACCCGGATAATGTGTCTCCCCCCAAAAGCCCCCCCCCTCACACTCCCCCTCACCCCCTAGAGCCCCCCCTCCCCCTAACATCCCCCTCACACTCCCCCCTCACCGTCCCCCCTAGAGCCCCCTATCCGGAAACCCCTCCCCCTGCCCCCCCCCTCACACTCCCCCCTCCCCCCCCCTAGAGCCCCCCCTCGCCCCCTCACTCACTCCCTGCTCTCACCCCCAACACGCCTGATACCCCCTCACCCTCACCCCGTGGTGACCCCCCACTAACCTCTCCCCCAACACCCCCTCTCACACTCCCTTCACTCACTACCTAACCCCCCCACCCCCCCTTCCTCACCTCCTCTACGCTCCCCACTCTCCCTCCTCCCTCCTCACCACCTCCCCTCCACCCTCCCCACTTTACTTCCCACCATCTCTCAACCTCCCCTCTCCCTCCCTACCCTACCTCGTCTCCCATGTTCCCTCCCCTCCACCCCCCCCCCCCCCCCCCCCCCCCCCCCCCCCCCCCACCGCAGATAGTCTTTCCACCATCGGTTCCCATCTCCTGCAGGGATCACGCTCTCCGTATAATGTGTATCATCTGCTAAAGAATTACAGCTTCAGTCTCAATAAAAACGCAGCAGTTTCCAAACTGATCCATCTAAAACTCTATTGTTATTAACTAAACCCCATAACCCAGTGGCCAGTGGAAGCTCCAAAAATGTCAAAGCTATTAACTGGAAACTTAGTTCAGTGATGGACACAAAAAGCTGGAGTAACTCAGTGGGACGGGCAGCACCTCTGGAGGGAAGGGACGGGTGACGTATCGGGCCAAGACCCTTCTTCAGTCTGATTTGGTGACAATCTCTAAATTTCTGATTAATATCTCAGGAACGCCTGAGTGTTCCAGTCTGTGTTTAAACCCTAGACTGAGATGAAGCAATAAAAGCATTTCTCTGTTTATAATCCACGCTGGTCGCTGCCTCTTACCCCATTTTCCTGCCTTCTCCCCAAAACCCTTGACACCCGCTCTAATCAAGAATTTGTCGATCTCTACCTTAAAAATATCCACTGACTTGGCAACGTGATGTTTTTGCAACGGTGTTTAACAATGCATCATTCAGCAGCTTTAGTTTAGTTTAGATATACAGCGCGGAAACAGTCCCTTCGGCCCAGCCAGGTCCGTGCCGACCAGCGATCCCCGCACACTGACACTATCCTACACACACAAGGGACAATTTACAATTTTTGCCGAACCAATTAGCCTCCAAGCCTACAAGTATTTGGAGTGTGGGAGAAAACCGGAGCACCCGGAGAAAACCCACGCAGGTCACGGGGAGAACGAACAAACTCCGTACAGACAGCACCACAAGTCGGGATGGTACCCGAGTCCCTGGCGCAGTGAGGCAGCAGCTCTACCCGCTGCACCACTGTTTAACAATATTGTTTTTTATCTCTGTTCCACTTGTGCAGGGTAAATATCGATGGGTTGTTGGTGTACTTTCCCTATGACTATATCTACCCCGAGCAGTATTCGTACATGTTGGAGCTGAAGAGAATCCTCGATGCCAAGGTGAGGGGGGGGGGGGGGAATGGGGGGAGTGAGGGAGGGTTGGTGAAGGGGGAGTTAGACAAGGAGAGAGTTGAGGAGAAGCTTTGACAAACTCTTCCAACTATACGGAGGGTGATGAAGGCTGTCAAAGTTTACAGTGGACCGACACAAAAAGCTGGAGTAACTCAGCGGGCCAGGCAGCATCTCTGGAGAGAAGGAATGGGTGACCAGTCTTCAGTGAGCCTGAAAAAGGGTCTCGACCCGAACCATCGCCCATTCCTTCCCTCCAGAGATGCTGCCTGTCCCGCTGAGTTACTCCAGCACTTTGTGTCTGTCTTTGGTGTAAACCAGCATCTACAGAGCCTAAACACCATTGATGTGTAGAGGGATCTTGGGGTCCAAGTCCACGAACCCCTGAAAGTGGCAACACAAGCAGGTGGAGATAAAAGAGATGGGTGAGGCACGTTCTTACACAGAGGGTAGTGGGTGCCTGGAACTCACTGCCACGGGTAATGGTGGAGGCAGATACAATGAGGAAAAACGTCTTCACTCAGAGAGTTGTGAATCTGTGGAATTCTCTGTCACAGAAGGCAGCGGAGGACAATTCACTGGATGTTTTCAAGGGAGAGTTAGATTTAGCTCTTAGGTCTAACGGAATCAAAGGATATGGGGAGAAAGCTGGAACGGGGGAACTGATTCTGGATGATCAACCATGAATGGCGGTGCCGGCTCAAAGGGCCGAATGGCCTACACCTGCAATATTTTCTATGTTTCTAATAGTGGCATTTAAGAAGACAGGCATGTGAATATGGGGGGTTAAGAGTTGGTCTTGACATCCATCACATGTGTTGTGAGTGTCAACGGGCTTTATGCAGCTCGCTGTTCTTCCCTGTGTTTAGGGGCACGGAGTTCTGGAAATGCCGTCGGGAACGGGGAAGACCATCTCTCTGCTGTCACTGATTGTGGCTTATCAAACGGTGAGGCATGGCCGTCAGTCCATGGGAGAGGGAGGGAGGGAGGGAGGGAGAGGTGGGTGGGTGGGAGGGACCCGGGTTCCATCCCGACTACGTACGGAGTTTGTACGTTCTCCCCGTGACCGCGTGGGTTTTCTCCGAGATCTCCAGTTTCCTCCCACACTCCAAAGACGTGCATGTTTATAGGTTAATTGGCTTGGTATGAATGTCAAAATATCCCTAGTGCGTGTAGGATAGTGTTAACGTGCGGGGATCGCTGGTTGGCGCGGACTCGGTGGGCCGAAGGGACCCTAACCCTAACCCCTGACCCTAACCTTGTCTCCACCCAATCCCTCACCCACACCCAAGCCCTCCCTGTGACCTGCACGGGTTTTCTCCGAGATCTTTGGTTTCCTCCCACACTCCAAATACATGCAGGTCTGTAGGTTAATTGGCTTGGTGTTTGTGTAAATTGTACCGAGTGTGTGTAGGGTAGTGTTAGTGTGCGGGGATCGCTGGTCGGTGCAGACCCGGTGGGCCAAAGGTGCTGTTTCCGTGCTGTATCTCTAAACTAAAGTGGCTTCCTCTGTTTGTCACTCCAGACCTATCCTGCAGAAGTGACCAAGCTGATCTATTGTTCACGTACAGTTCCTGAGATAGAAAAGGTAAGGATGTTGTAAAATTCTTGGAGTTTAAAAAGTGAATAGTTGAATAATAATTCCAGGAAACATGCCATCCGCTCCCTCAGGCAATTGCAGCTTTTTTTCAAGTGATGCAGAATTAAAGATCAGTACTTTCTTCAGTTATTATTCCAGTGATATTTATAGATTTGGTCCAGTTTGCAAGGAATGAGTTCCTAGTGATCGACATACAGAGTTGATGATGTGTTGCACATTTTCCACAGAAGTTTCAGCGTGATTAGTTTGTGGATAAGGAAGCTGTATGACTTGCTGACTCCCATTTACAATCAGTTTGGGTAGCAGCTTCTCACTAAAGACAGGTACAAGAAGCTGGAGTGACTCAGCGGGACAGGCAGCATCTCGGGAGAGAAGAAATGGGTGACATTTCAGGTCGAGATCCTTCTTCAGACCTCCAGATCTTCTTCAGTCTGAAGAAGGGTCTCGACCCGAAACGTCACCCATTCCTTCTCTCCAGAGATGCTGCCTGTCCCACTGAGTTACTCCAGCTTTTTGTGTCTACGGTGTAAACCAGTTCCTTCCTACACAAAGCTTGTCACTATACCTCGGTACATGGGTCATTAATAACCCCAAGCCTAATTGAGTGTAGAAAGTAACTGCAGATGCTGATTTACACCGAAGATAGACACAAATAGCCGGAGTAACTCAGCGGGACAGGCAACATCTCTGGAGAGAAGGAGTGGGTGACGTTTCAGGTCGAGACCCTTCTTATGTTAACCCCAGTTCTATGCTCTCTAACCTACATCACCGACTATTTTGCCTCCTGTTCCTCTCTCCCTCCCCCTCTCTCACACCCCTCCCTCCCCCTCCCTCTCCTCCCCTCCCCCCCCCCCCCCCCCCCCCACCTCAGGTTGTGGAGGAGCTCCGCAAGTTGCTGGAGTACCACGAAAAACAGACTGGGAAGAAGGAGCAGTTCCTGGCGCTGGCTCTCAGCTCCAGGAAGAACCTCTGCATCCACCCGGAGGTGAATCCCCCTCAGCATCACCCAGCCTGCACTGGGACGGGGGGAGGGGGTTGGGAACGGGGGGAGGGGGAAGGTTGTGAGATGACGGAGGAGGTGAGTGGTGGAGTGGGAGACGCGTGGTACACAGTGGAGCTCATCAGAGGTCAGTTGTAGGTTGGGGGAGGGTGGGTGGTCCGGGACAGTCAGTGATAGTGGTGTGGTCAGTGAGGGGTCAGCGTTGGGTGAGGGGTCAGCGAGGGGTGTGGGGTCAGCATTGGGTGTGGGGTCAGCATTGGGTCTGGGGTCATTGAAGGGTCTTGGGTCAGTAAGGGGTGAGGGGTCAGCATTGGGTCTGGGGTCAGCATTGGGTCTAGGGTCATTGAAGGGTCTTGGGTCAGTAAGGGGTGAGGGGTCAGTGTTGGGTCTGGGGTCAGCGTTGGGTGAGGGGTCAGCAAGGGGTGTGGGGTCAGCGTTGGGTCTGAAGTCATTGAAGGGTCTTGGGTCAGTAAGGGGTGAGGGGTCAGCGGTGAGTTTTCAGGGGTTTGGTGACGCTGCGGTTAACGGCCGCTTGCCGCTCGGCTCACATCCGCCGTGTTTTTGCCACAGGTCAGTGGCCTGCGGTTTGGGAAGGAGGTGGATGGGAAGTGCCACAGTCTGACCGCCTCACACGTCCGCATGCAGCACTCCAGCAACCCCAGCGTGCCCATCTGCAACTTCTACGAGGTCAGTCACCCCCCGCCACGAACCCTGGGCACAAATCGTGGGAGAGTCTAGGACCAGAGGGCACAGCCACAGAATTAAAGGATGTTCATTTAGGAAGGAGATGAGGAGGAATTTCTTTAGTCAGAGGGTAGTGAAACTGCGGAATTCTTTCCCACGGAAGGCTGTGGAGGCCAAGACAGTGGATATATTTAAGGCAGAGGTAGATAGATTCTTGATTAGTGCGGGAGTCAGGGGTTATGGGGAGAAGGCAGGAGAATGAGGTTAGAAGGGAGAGATAGATCAGCCATGATTGAATGGCAGTAGACGATGGGCTGAATGGCCTAATTCTACTCCTATCACTTATGATCCTGTGATCTTATGACACTTCTGCCCAGGGACTGAGTTCCTCAAGGCCTATGACGTTCCGCTGGTGACGTTTGCTCGGTTCAGAGGGAGGTTCATGATGAGGACAGATTGGCCCTTCAGCTCGAGGGTCAAACCTGAGGACTTGCCTCAGGTAGAGTGGAGTTACTGCCACTCCTGACCATGGCTTTTCAAAGAGGATTCCATGGGCATAGAACACAGAACAGAAGACAGACACAAAAGGCTGGAGTAACTCAGCGGGACAGGCAGCGTCTCTGGAGAGAAGGAACGGGTGGCATTTCGGTTTGGATCTGCAGAAGGGTCTCGACCCCATTCCTTCTCTCTACTGTCCCGCTGAGTTACTCCAGCTTTTTGTGTCTATCTTCGGTTTAAACCAGCATCTGCAGTTCCTTCCTACATGGAACAGCACAGCGCAGGTTCAGTCGTGACCTGGGCCAATGTCTGTCTGTCTGCAGCTTGTCTGTTCGCCCCGTGGGCAGGAGAATGGGGTTAGGAGGGAGCGATAGATCAGCCATGATTGAATGGAGTAGTAGACTCGATGGGCCGAATGGCCTAATTCTACTCCGATCGCATGTGTCTGTGAATGGATTCCTCTACAGGAGCTGGCAGGGGGTCAATGGAACGAATGGCCTCCTGTGCCTGTGGTTGTCTAATGGTTTCTTTCCGTCAGGAGTTTGACGTTCACGGGAGACTGGAGCCCCTCTCCTCCGGCGTTTATAACCTGGATGACCTGAAGGTTTACGGGCGGCAGAAGGGCTGGTGCCCCTATTTCTTGGCTCGATATTCCGTAAGTGAATGCCAGTTTTCCCATCTCCTCCCCTGTGGGTGCTTGGACTGAAAGTACCGTTCAAAACTGGGTGAGTGTGAGTGTAGGAATCTACAGCATAACGACGAGACGGGCCGAAGGGCCTGTTTGTGTGTTGTGTGACTGTGACAGACACTAAAAGCTCAAGTATCGCTGACTCATCAACAGGTACATCGACCCATTAAGTCTTTAACCAGAGATAGACACAAAAAAAGCTGGAGTAACTCAGCAGGTCAGGCAGCATCTCTGGAAAGAAGGAATAGGTGATGTTTCGGGTCGAGGCCCTTTGTCAGACTCCCAGACACTTCTTCAGAGTCTGAAGGTGGGTTCAGACTGAGAATCAGCTCCCCTGCTACTGACAGCTCCCCCGATTCTCAGTCTGAAGAAGGGTCTCGCCCTGAAACGTCACCCTATTCTTCTCTCCAGCCTGTCCCGCTGAGTTACTCCAGCAGTTTGTGTCTACGTTTGATGGGCTGATGTGCGTGTGCGTCTACCCTTCCTGTCGGTTCTCTCTCTTTCTCTCCACCACTAATACATTTGTTTTGTGACCCTCACGTCAGATTCTGCATGCGAACATCATTGTCTACAGCTACCACTACCTGCTGGATCCCAAGATTGCAGACATGGTGTCCAAGGAGCTGTCTCGGAGATCGGTGGTGGTGTTTGATGAAGCCCACAACATCGGTATGTGGCCATTGCAGCGACCTCAGCCACACACAACACCAGATCAAAGTTGCTTCCCAAATGGGGATGATCAGCCATGATCACATTGAATGGCGGTGCTGGCTCGAAGGGCCAAATGGCCTACTCCTGCACCTATTGGCTATTGCCTATTGCAACCGGTACCACGGCGGTTTGTGTTTTTCTGAACGCTGCCTTCTGGAGCGGCACGGTGGTGCAGCGGGTGGAGCTGCTGCCTCACAGCGCCAGAGACCCGGGTTCCATCCTGACCACGGGTGCTGTCTGTACTGACTTTGTACCTTCTCCCCGTGACCTGCGTGGGTTTTCTCCGGTTGCTCCGGTTTCCTTCCACACTTTTGTGGGTAAATTGGCTTCTGTTAAAAATTGTAAATTGTCTCTTGTGTGTGTAGGATAGTGCTAGTGTACGGGGTGATCACTGGCCGTCGCGGGCTCGGTGGGCAGAAGGGCCTGAGTCCACACTGTATCTCCGCAGTCTAAAGCACCGGGTATACTGGGTCAGCAAAGAACCAGGCTAACTTTGGAATAAAGCTGTGTTATTCAGTAACTGACCCCCTGCCTAACCCACTACATTCAGAAATGTTCCCGATGTTGGGGAAGTCCAGGACAAGGGGTCACAATTTAAGGATTAGGGGGAAGTCTTTTAGGACCGAGATGAGAAAATCGTTTTTCACACAGAGAGTGGTGAATCTGTGGAATTCTCTGCCACAGAAGGTAGTTGAGGCCAGTTTGTTGGCCATATTTAAGAGGGAGTTGGATGTGGCCCTTGTGGCTGAAGGGATCAGGGGGTATGGAGAGAAGGCAGGTACGGGATACTGAGTTGGATGATCAGCCATGATCATATTGAATGGCGGTGCAGGCTCGAAGGGCCGAATGGCCTACTCCTGCACCTAATTTCTATGTTTTTATGTTTCTATGTGTCCCATCAACCACCTTGCCTGGGTAAGGTGAGTACTTGAAGGCACTTTTCTGGTGTGGATTGGACTGTTACAAATTTCCCCTCATTGCCAGGGATTCACCCCGTGGGATCGAATGAGATTTCAACCGTCGAACCGGGATAGCCATCGTCTTGTTGGCTCGTTCACGTTAGCCTTTGCTTCTGCAAATTCAAGAACACGTCGGTATTTCCACGATGTTTTCTGTCCATTTCTCCCACAGATAACGTCTGCATCGACTCGATGAGTGTGAATATTTCCCGCCGCACATTGGACAACTGTCAGACCAACATCGACACACTCCAAAACACCATCCAACAGTGAGTGGTTAAATCAACACCTTTGTGCATCCTCTTCCTGCGTCAGTAACGTGTGATAGAGGACGGCCTTGGTGGCGCAGCGGGTAGAGCTGCTGCCGCACAGCGCCGGAGACCCGGGTTCCATCCCGACGACGGGCGATGTCTGCACGGAGTTTCTCCCCACAGTAACGTGTGTGTGCATGTGACCTGCGTGGGTTTTCTCCGAGATCCTCAGTTTCCTCCCACCCTCCAAAGACGTGCAGATTTGTAGGTTAATTGGCTTGGTGTAAATGTCAATTGTCCCTCGTGGTGTAGGATAGTGTTAAGGGGGATGACTGGTCGGTGCAGACTCTGTGGGCCGAAGGGCCTGCGTCCGCACTGTATCTCTAAACTAAACTCAACAAAATGCTGGAGTAACTCTGGGCAGCATCTCCGGAGAGAAGGAATGGGTGGCGTTTTGGGTCGAGACCATTCTCAGACTGATTAGGGATAAGGGAAACGAGAGATAAAGACAATGATTTAGAGAGATAAGGAACATTGAATGAAATATATGCAGAAAAGTAACAATGATAAAGGAAACAGGCCATTGTTAGCTGTTTGCTGGGTGAGAATGAGAAGCTGGTGTGACTTGGGTGGGGGAGGGATGCAGAGAGAGGATACATCCTTATGAGAAGGCCGTTCAGATGTCTGCTAACATCAGGGAAGAAGAAATATGTTTATTATTGTCACGTGTACTGAGGTACAGGGAAAGGCTTTGTTCTGCATGTTATCCAAACAGATCAGACGTACCGTACATAAATACAGTCGTCAAACCCCAGTCCAACAGGTGGAGCAAAGGGGAAGATACAGAGTGCAGGATATATATAGTTCTCAGCATTCTAGCGCATCAGTCCCAGAGACAAAGTCCAATGTCCGCAATGGGGTAGAGGTGAATCAGACAGTACCCTAGCTTATGGAAGGACCGTTCAGATAAAAGAGGGGAAGAAGCTGTTCCTTTTCTGGTGGTGTGAGCTTTCAAGCTTCTGTACCTTCTGCCGGACGGGAGCGGGGAGGTGAAGGAATGACCGGAGGGGGGGGGGACACTCAGTGGGCCGAAGGGCCTGTTTCCACGCTGTAACTATAAACTAAACTAAATTCTGTAACAACGTTTCAATGCTCTTCCTGAATAACTGTGTGTATCTCTCTCCCTCTCTTTCTCTCCCTCTCTTTTCCCCCCCTCCCCCCCTCTCTCTCCCTCTCCTCCCCCCCTCCCTCTCTCTCTCTCTCTCTCTCTCTCTCTCTCTCTCTCGCTGTAGTTTAAAGGAGACAGATGCTGCCAAATTGAAGGATGAGTACCGGCAATTGGTGCAAGGACTGAAGGAAGCCCACATTGCCAGAGAAACAGACGTGTATTTATCCAACCCAGTATTACCAGATGAAATCCTACAAGGTGCGAATGTGAATGTGGACCACTTTCGTGCTGTACACACACACATGGTTAAAGTGCAGCGAGCATTATGACGCGGTGTACCTGGGGGCACAGTCCCGCACACCCTCGCCACCTACTCACCAAATGCCATTCCAACTCCTGTACCTCACTCACAAAGGTCCTGATTGTTGCCCCTTCGCCTCAGGAATTGGAGATACAAATATTACAACTACCAACAACTAGAGAGCAGTTCTGAGCTACTCTCTGCCTCATTGGTGACCCTCAGTCTATCCTTGATCGCACTTTATTGGATTTACCTTGCGCTAAACATTATTCCCTTTATCTTGTATCTGTACACTGTAAATGGCTCGATTGTAATCATATATTGTATTTCTGCTGACTGGTCAGCACGCAACAGAAGCTTTTCACTGTACCTCGGTACACGGGACAATAAACTAAACAAAACTAAACGTGACCACAACGTTTAGCGTGTACTATCGCAACGTTTAAGAAACATTTGCCGCTCCCCCCAGGGCAGTAAACCCCACCCTTGCTACCTGGGTTTTACTTGTCCCTCCATTCAACACCCTTGGTAATTTAATGTTGTTTAGTTTAGAGATACGGCGCGGAAACAGGCCCTTCGGCCCACCGAGTCCGCACCGACCAGCGATCCCCGCACACTCACACTACCCTACACACACTAGGGACAATTTACATCTATACCAAGCCAATTAACCTACAAACCTGCATGTCTTTCGAGTGTGGGAGGAAACCAGAGCACCCGGAGAAAACCCACGCAGGTCACGGGGAGAACGTGCAAACTCCGTACAGACAGCGCCCGTGGTCAGCAGAGATGCCAAGTGTCCCGGATTCGCCGTATTTTGTCCCGGCGAAATAAACTTTTTACGGTGTTCCGGCAGCCAAACATGCTGTTACGGAACACCGCCGCGCCGGTGTTCCTCCCGTGGTGAACGCCGGCGCCATGTACCCCCCGGTTTGCCAGCCCGGCAGCTCGCAGCCACGCCCGGCCCAGAGCCCGGGCGGCGCCGGCCCGCACGATCAGCGGCACTTTCTTGCCGCCAGCCGGCCGCTCGTGGCAGCCCCATCACCGGGCCTCCCCCCCACCCCCACCCCCACCCAGTGCGCAAGCACAGACCCGCCGGCAACCTTGCCAAGTGCGCATGTGCCGCACCCGCCCGCCGGCAGCCCGCTGATCTGCACCAGTGCGCAGGCGCAGACCCGCCGGCAACAACCCCAAGTGAGTATGTTACGGAGAGAAATGCATTTAACCCCATTTGTTACGGACAAATGGGTTGAATGTTACTGTGAACTAAATTTAGGGTTGGCATCTCTGGGTCAGGATGGAGCCCGGGTCTCTGGCGCTGTGAGGCAGCAGCTCTACCCGCTGCGCCACCGTGACACCCATTGAATTTGTCGGTGAAAGCGCGAGCATTGATCCGATGCGGTAGAACCTTATTTATCCCAGGAGGGTAAATGGTCGGCCAACAGTCATGAAACACAAGATACATGAAACATGAAATTACAGTGACGAGTGGAAAGGATTGGGGGTGTGCAAAGGTTGGGGGGGAGGGGGGGGAGGGGGGGGAGGGGAGTCAGTCTACCCCACGACAAAAGGGAAGGAGTTGTACACTTTGATAGCCACAGGGAAGAAGGATCTCCTGTGGCGTTCTGTGCCGCATCTTGGTGGAAACTAGTTGCAGAAGGTGACCAGTGTGTCACGGAGGGGGTGAGCTGTATTGTCCAAGATGTAGTCAGTTGCTCATGTGTTTCCGTTCCTTTCCCCGCAGAGTCAGTGCCGGGCAGCATCCGCACAGCCGAGCATTTTGTTGGGTTTATGAAGCGGTTTTTGGAGTATTTAAAGTCGCGCCTGAGGGTACAACATGTGGTGGCCGAGAATCCTCCCTCCTTCTTGAAGGACATCTTCGATAAAGTCTGCATCGAGCGGAAACCCCTCAGGTACCAGAGTAACCAGATTGCGTCTTCCTTATAGAATAGACAATAGGTGCAGGAGTAGGCCATTCAGCCCTTCCAGCCAGCACCGCCATTCAATATGATCATGGCTGATCATCCACAATCAGTACCCCGTTCCTGCTTTCTACCCGTATCCTTTGATTCCGTTAGCCCGAAGAGCTAAATCTAACGCTCTTGAAAACATCCAGTGAATCAGCCTCCACTGCCTTCTGTGGCAGAGAATTCCACAGATTCACAACTCTCTAAAAATAGTGGAGTCAGGGGATATGGGGAGACGGCAGGAACGGTGCACTGATTGGAGATGATCAGCCATGATCACATTGAATGGCGGTGCTGGCTCGAAGGGCCAAATTGACTACTCCTGCACCTATTGTCTATTGTCTATTGTGTCTCTGGGTGAAAACGTTTTTCCTCATCTCAGTCCTAAATGGCCGACCCCTTACTCTTAAACTGTGTGAGCCCTGGTTCTGGACTCCCCCAACATTGATAACATTTTTCCTGCATCTAGCCTGTCCAACCCCTTAAGAATGTTATATGTTTCTTTAAGATCCCCTCTCATCCTTCTAAATTCCAGTGAATACAAGCCCAGTCGATCCATTCTTTCCTCATATGTCAGTCCCGCCATCCCGGGAATTAACCTGGTGAACCTATGCTGCACTCCCTCAATAGCAAGAATTTCTCTCTTGCTGTGTAGTTTAGTTGAGTGGTACAGCATGGAAACAGGCCCTTCGGCCCTCCGGGTCCGTGGCGACCAACGATCCCCGTACACTAACACTATGCTACACACACTAGGGACCTGCTGCTGGACGTTTGGGAATCTGCTGCGAGTCTTGGTTCAGCCTCGTCACGTTGCTGTGTCCCTGCTGCTGTTTAATGCTCCACCTTCCCCTCGTGCTGTAGGTTCTGTGCGGAGAGGTTGCGGTCGTTGCTGCGCACGCTGGAAATCGCCGATCTCACCGACTTTTCACCCATCACCCTCGTGTCCAACTTTGCCACTTTGGTCAGCACATATACCAAAGGTAATGGCCCCTGGTCAGCAGCTCTGTGGCCCCCGACTCAGCCCCCGACTCACTCAGCAACTGCTGCTGCAGGCAGAGTATGTCTGCGTGTATGTATATGCGCGTGTGTGTGTATATATGTGTGTATATACGTATGTGTGTGTGTGTATATATATATATGTGTGTGTGTGTATATATATATGTGTGTGTGTGTATATATATGTGTGTGTGTGTGTGTGTATATGTGTGTGTGCATGTGTGTGTATATATGTATGTGTATATGTGTGCATATATCTGCGTGTGTGTATATATGTGCGTGTGTGTGTATGTATGTGTGTGTGTCGGGTGCGTGAGTATGTGTATATATTTATATATGTGTGTGTGTGTATATGTGTGTGTGTGTATATATATGTGTGTGCGTGTGTACATATATGTATATATATATGTGTGTGTATATGTGTGTGTGTATGAGTGTGTATATATATGTGCGTGTGTGTATGTGTGTATATATGTGTGTGTGTGTGTATATATGTGTGTGTGTGTATATATGTGTGTGTGTGTATATATGTGTGTGTGTATATATATGTGTGTGTGTGTGTATATATGTGTGTGTGTGTATATATGTGTGTGTGTGTATATATGTGTGTGTGTCGGGTGCGTGTGTATGTGTATATATATATATTTATATATATGTGTGTGTGTATATGTGTGAGCGTGTGTGTCTGGGTGCGTGTGTGTATATATGTGTGTGTGTGTGTATATATGTGTGTGCGTGCGTGTATATATATGTGTGCGCGTGTGTGTCTGGGTGCGTGTGTGTATATATGTGCGTGTGTGTGTCTGTGTGTGTGTGTGTGTGGGTGCGTGTGTATGTGTATATATATATTTATATATATGTGTGTGTGTGTGTGTATATATGTGTGCGCGTGTGTGTCTGGGTCTCTGCTCACCCAGAGTCAGGGGTGTGAACAGAATCACACCTGTTCCTACTCTACAAGGGGAGTTGATGAACGGTGCCGGGTTGGGATGCAACAGTCCGTTCCGATGACGCAGATAATTCACAACATTTCCGTTTGTTGCCCCAGGTTTCACCATCATCATGGAACCTTTTGATGACAGAACTCCGACAGTTGTTAACCCTGTCCTTCACTTCAGGTAGGTCTGAGTCTGAGAACATTACTCTGAGCAGGGGCATTTGGACAGGTACATGGATAGGAAAAGTTTAGAGGGATATGGGCCAAACGTGACCAATCCATGGGAAACAAAATGCCGGAGTAACTCAGCGGAACAGGAACGATAGGATAAGATAGAACTTTATTTATCCCAGGAGGAAAATTGATCTGGCAACAGTTATAAAAACACAAAATACATGAAAGTTTCTCCGGAGAGAAGGAATGTCAAGAGTCAAGAGTGTTTATTGTCATGTGTCCCGGATGGGACATTGAAATTCTTACTTGCTGCAGCACAGCAGAATATGTAAACATAGTATATAACGGGAAAAAAAGAAAAAGGTCAATAAATAACAATTATAGTGCAAATAACAAATAATAATATAGTCGTTTGCTGTTCGGAGCTCATAGCTTATTCGTTGTGTTTAATAGCCTGATGGCTGTGGGGAAGAAACTGTTCCTGAACCTGGACATTACAGTCTACAGGCTCCTGTACCTTCTTCCTGATGGCAGTGGTGAGATGCGTGTGTGGCCAGGATGGTGTGGGTCCTTGATGATGTTGGCTGCCTTTTTGAGGCAGCGACTACGATAGATCCCTTCGACGGTGGGGAGGTCAAAGCCGGTGATGGACTGGGCAGTGGTCACAACATTGTGTAGTCTTTTTCGCACCTGGACGTTCAATTTGCCGAACCAGGCCACGATGCAACCAGTCAGAATGCTCTCTACCGTGCACCTGTAGAAGTCTAGGAGAATCCTCTTCGACATGCCGAATCTCCGAAATCTTCTCAGGAGGTAGAGGCGCTGATGTGCCTTATTTACAATTGCACCGGGTGACATTTCTGGTCGAGACCCCTCTTCAGACTTCAGGTCAATGGGACATCTTGGTCGGCAAGGGCAAGTGGGGCTGAAGGGCCTGTTTCCGTGCGGTGTGACCCGATGGCCGTGTTTTGTAGTGATTAAGTTAACGGTTAATTCAGATACTGTTACTCCATTTATTTAGTTACGGATGTGAGTGGCATCGACAGAGAATTATTGACCCCGCTCAGTTGCCTGGTTCAGAGCCACAACAGCCGGACAAAGAAACAACTCCAGACATTCTTCCCCCAACATTACCGAAGCAAATTGAGCGCAGAAATTGGGAGGTTATGTTGCAGTTATATAAGACATTTGACGGCATATAGCGTATATGTGTTCAGTTCTGGGCACCGTGTTACAGGAAAGATGTTGTTAGGTTGGAAAGTGTACAGAGAAGATTTACGAGGATGTTGGCAGGACTAGAGGGTGTGAGCTACAGGGAGAGGTTGAACAGGCTGGGTCTCTATTCCTTGGAGCGCAGGAGGATGAGGGGTATCTTACAGAGGTGAAATCATGAGAGGGTAGACACTACCAGAGACATAGATTTAAGGTGAAGGAGGAAAGATTTAATAGGAATCTGAGGGGTAACTTTTTCATGCAAAGGATGGTGCATCACTCTATGACTAAATAGGTTTTCCCAGAAACGTGGGAGGTTCTTGGTCACCATTACTGATGTGTTTTTATTTAATTGCTTGAACATTTGGCTTTAGTGGTGGGATTTGTACATCCAGACCATAATCCAGGCGTGTGGAGGATAGTTCAGCTGCACGACCATTATGCCTCCGATTCCACGGGTTATCTCCCGTGCTGATCTCGTTCTGTGTCCAGCATCCTGTCACCAGCGCGTTTCTGATCATCGTTCACTCATCAGCGCACAGACGGTGGCCACTGGGACAGTTGGATTTGCGCTAACTTCTGTCACATCAATCCTCTCAGTCCCGTTAATCCTCTCCTTCTCTTCCCTAAAATTCCGTCAACCTTCTTCCCGCGTCGTACTCTTTTGTGACTTTATCACCCAAAGGTATAATTTACCATCGCCAGTCCATCTGCCAGCGAGTCTCTGGGACGCGGGAGGAAACAGGAGCATGTGTGCTCACAGGACAAATGTGCAACTGACTCCAGGTGGCAGCCGAGCTCAGGATCGAACCTGTGTCGCTGGAGCAGTGAGGCTGCAACACCATCTGTACCATTCAACCACCCTCGCCCCTCGCTGGGTAAAGGTTGCTCCTCGTATTCTTCTCCAATCACCATTAGTTCAGTGTAGTTTATTGTCACGTGTACCAAGGTACAGTGAAAGGCTGTTGTTGCGTGCTAACCAGTCAGCAGAAAGACAATACATGATTACAATCGAGCCGTCCGCAGTGTACAGATACACGATAAAGGGAATAATGTTTAGTTGCAGATAAAGTCTGAATAAAGATAGTCCAAGTGTCTCCAGGTAGATGGTAGCCCAGCACTGCTCACTAGTTGTTTATAGGATGGTTCAGTTGCCTGGTAACAGCTGGGAAGAAACTGTCCCTGCATCTGGAGGTGTGCGTTTTCACACTTCTGTACCTTTTGCCTGATGGGAGAGGGGAGAAGAGGGAGTGGCCGGGGTGCGACGGGTCCTTGATTATGCTGCTGGCCTTGCCGAGGCAGCGTGAGGTGTAGAATACGTCCTCTCATCTCTGACCTTACAACAGTGGGGCCAGTTTCCATCTGTCACAGTTTTTAATTATTGTAATTCCTCGACACAATTTCTCTCAGCGTTCTTAATTTTAAGATGTGAAATCTCTGCTCTGATTTCGCTGAAGAAGGATCTCGACCCGAAATGTCACCTATTCCTTCGCTCCATAGATGCTGCCTGTCCCGCTGAGTTTCCCCAGCATTTTTGTCCACCTTCGATTTTTCCAGCATCTGGAGTTCCTTCTGCAGATACCTTCAGTAACAGGTCCCCTCCATCACACCATTCCAGTAAATCTCCACACCCACTCCAAGGCTGTTTTATCCTTCCTAAACTGTGATAAATCGAGCTGGTTCACAATCTCTATTGTTTTACGAAGGTTTGTCGTAACTGCCTTGCTTTGTATTCTTAAGTTTCAAAGAACTACCATTTTTAAGAGGCCTATTTCCTTCGCTCCATAGATGCTGCTGCACCCGCTGAGTTTCTCCAGCATTTTGTGTACCCTATCATTTTAGTTTAGAGATGCAGCGCGGGAACAGTCCCACCGAGATAGTGGATCATCAGGGATCCCCGCACATTAACACCACCCTACACACACTCAGGACAATTTACAATTTTACCAAAGCCAATTAACCTACAAACCTGAACGTCTTTGGGGTGTGGGAGGAAACCGGAGCACCAGGAGAAAACCCACGCAGGTCACAGGAAGAACGTGCAAACTCCATACAGTCAGCACCCATAGTCAGGATCGAACCCGGGTCCCTCGGCTGTGAGGCAGCAGCTCTACCCGCTGCGTCAACACGCCGCCCCCTAGAGACTATCTAGTTGTAAGCAAATGTTCACTTAAAAATAAATGTTTACATAAGTATTTTCAATTGTAAATGTTGCTCTAAAAATCATGACACAAAATGATATAGTGAGGCGTTTAATCTGCGATAAGGACTTTGGAATGATTTGTAAATATATCATCGTAGTCTTGGATAGCATTGTGGGCCCACCTTAATCAGATGGATTGCAGTGATTCAAGTGGATATCTCACTCAGCACTGCCATCTCACGACGTGATAGTCATGCTAATATATGCTTCACTCATTCATAAATGTGACATTCACATCCATAAATATTAATAACCAAGTGATGTCAGTGTTTTTCATGCCACTCCAAAGACGTGCAGGTTTGTAGGTTAATTGGTTCGGTAAAATTGTAGATTGTCCCCTGTGGGTGTTGGATAGTGTTAATGTACTGGGATCGCTGCTGGCGCGGGTCTGATGGGCTGAAGGGCCTGTATCCGTGCTGTATCTCTAAACTAAACTGTGATAACTTGGACTGGTCTCATTTTATGACCATTACCCTATCCAAAACGGCATTAATCCTCCCTGGAGGTGCTTGTGTGTGAAAGTCACAGACTGATACAGTGTGGAAACGGGCCATTCGGCCCAACTTGCCCACACCGGCCAACATGTCCCAGCTACACTAGTCCCACCTGCCCGTGTTTGATCCATATCCCTCCAAGCCCGTCCTATCCATGTACCTGTCTAACTGTTGCTTAAACGTTGGGATAGTCCCAGCCTCACCTACCTCCTCTGGCAGCTGGTTCCATACACCCACCGCCCTGTGTGTGATGTGTGAGGAGGGATGCAATGCTGCCTGGGAGACTACAAGCTAACATCATGGTTTATTATAAACAAACCCTCTTAACGTTGTGGACTTTTGCATCCTCTCTTTAAGCTGCTTGGATCCATCCATCGCCATTAAGCCCGTCTTTGAGCGTTTTCAGTCAGTGATTATTACCTCTGGGGTGAGTGACAATTTATTTCTATAATCAAAATGTGGATTTGTTTGTGTGATTTGAACGAATGTTTTCATTTCCACTTTCGCCGGTCTTTCATTAAGCTTCCTTTGCAATAAAATTGTCAGATTTAATTTAGTGCTGTGTGAGGCATTCCCGAGCTGTTAACTATTCCTCCCACCGCTGTCAGACAAGGCTGTAGCTGGCGTGTACGGGTTATATTCTACTCGCGCTGTGTAGGAAGCAACTGCAGATGCTGGTTTACACCAAATAAATTTACACACAGAGCTGGAGTAACTCAGGGGGCCAGGCAGCATCTGTGGAGAACATGGATAGGTGACGTTTCACAGAGTGCTGGAGTAACTCAGCGGGTCAGGCAGCATCTGTGGAGAACATGGATAGGTGACGTTTCACAGAGTGCTGGAGTAACTCAGCGGGTCAGGCAGCATCTCTGGAGAGAAGGAATGGGTGACGTTTCGGGTTGAGACCCTTCTTGTGGTGTAATGATGCTTTTATAACCACATGTGTACATGCAGAGTGAAATACTTTTCTGTTCTGGAGTCCAGTAGAGTGCTGCTGTACCTAAGCACATCCCCGATTAGCAAGTGTACAGAAATGACTGGAAGCCTCATCACATTGAAAGTAAGGGGGAGGGGAGACCTGGAGTTGGGAAAAAGTGGGTCAGGCAGCATCTCGTTTTGTCCAGGCTCAGGACCGAAAGAGATCAAAGCCCCAAATCGCGTCCTAACTCAAATCGTGTCAGAAATGAGAGGTCTCCACCCGAAACGCCACCTATTCCTTCTCTCCAAGATGCTGCCTGTCCCACTGAGTTACTCCAGCACTCTGTGTGTCCATACATTTGGTGTCTAGCAGCATCTGCAGTTCCTTCCTACACATAATGTGTTTCACTGTATGTCAGTGCAGATGACAGTAATAAGACGATACTAAAATAATTCCCGCAGTAAGGTTGTAATGTTTGACGTTGTTTTGCAGACTTTATCCCCTCTGGACATGTATCCAAAAATCCTGGACTTCCGGCCTGTTATTCTGGCCACGTTCACCATGACTTTGGCCAGAACCTGCCTCTGTCCCATGGTAAGTCTGGCCCACTATCCTAACACTGGACACAGTTTCTTCTACAATTGGGACAAGTTTAGTTTAGTTTAGTTTAGAGATCCAGCGTGGAAACGGGCCCTTCGGTGCCGACCAGCGATCCCCGTACACTAAAGGGCCCGTCCCACTTTCACGACCTAATTCACAACCTTTTTTACTCGTGGACATTTTTCATCATGTTGAAAAAACGCCCCGACCCACTTGATGCCACGAGTACCTACAACTAGCATCACGGGCTACTACGATCTACCTACGACCTCGTGACGACCATGCTGCGAGTACGAGTCAAGGGCAAACTCAGCAGAGGTCGTGAATTAGGTCATGAAAGTGGGACAGGCCCTTAACTCTAAGGACAATTTTACATTTATACCAAGCCAATTAACCTCCAAACCTGTACGTCATTGGAGTGTGGGGGGAAACCAAAGATCTCGGAGAAAACCCACGCAGGTCACGGGGAGAACATGCAAACTCCGTACAGACAGCACCCGGGTCTCTGGCGCTTTGAGGCAGCAACTCTACTGCAGCGCCACCGTGCCGCCCCTCACATTTTGTTTGTGGTTCGCGTTTCAGATCGTGGGTCGAGGCAATGATCAGGTGACGATTAGCTCCAAGTTTGAAACCAGGGAGGACATTGGTGAGTGATTGTTTGACCTGTCATTGAGTCTGAAGAAGGGCCTCGACCCAAATCGTCGCCTATTCCTTCTCTCCAGAGATGCTGCCTCACCCGCTGAGTTGCTCCAACATTTTTGTCTACCTTCGGTTTTTCCAGCATCTGCAGTTCCTTCTTAAACATGTAGTAATTGGTTGTTTGTTGGGACCAGCACCCAAAATATCAGCAACACATGTGCCCTTGTGTAAGACAGAACTGCAGATGCTGGGCCTCCTTTCTGTTCTGGGCCTCCACCATTGTCAGAGTGAAGCCCAGCGCAAATTGGAGGAACAGCACCTCCTATTTCGCTTGGGTAGTTTACACCCCAGCGGTACGAACATTGACTGTAGCCCTTGCTTTCTCTCTCCATCCCCTTCCCAGTTCTCCCACTAGTCTCACTGTCTCCGACCACATTCTATCTTTGTCCCGCCTGAAGAAGGGTCTTGACCCGAAACGTCACCTATTCCTTCTCTCCAGAGATGCTGCCCGTCCCACTGAGTTACTCCAGCACTTTGTGTCTACACGTGCCCTTGTGTTTGGTACATGCAGAATTGTGAAAGCAGCCTCTGTACTGTTTCATTGTCATTCCTGTGTATCAGGCTGAAGAAACGTTAACTCTACATTTCATGTCCAGAACCTTCTTCAGATCTTTGGGTCTGAAGAAATGTTCCGACCCGAGACGTCACCTATACCTTCTCTCCTGAGATGCTGCCTGAACCGCTGAGTTACTCCAGCATCTTATGTCTATCTTAAGCCTACATTTATGTCCTTTTTGTGACCAATTGTAGAGCCTCCACGATTATTATGTCTGTCGGAGAGAGGAGAAATTCATCAAAGTAGACATGCCAAGAGGAGTTTTCACAGTGAAGCCTCTTGTCTGCTCCACTGAGAAATCTCCGCAAGGTATGTCTACTTTGAAGAGGTTCTTCTCATCTCACCGACAAGGTCTGAGGAAGGGTCTCGACCCGAAACGTCGCCCATTCCTTCTCCCCAGAGAGGCTGCCTGTCCCACTGAGTTACTCCAGCGTTTTGTCTCTGTACGACGATTAGACGCTTTCACACAAAGCTGTAACATTTAAGCTGTTTAGCCCAGGGATAGTGTGGCCAATAACTGCACCTTGTTCCTCATCATAACTTTGTGCCCCTCAATTCATCCGAATGTCGGAGACTAACTTTCCTCTCGTCCGCCGCTCCAGCTGTGATCCGTAACTATGGCAACCTACTGCTGGAGATGTCGGCCATTGTCCCGGATGGAATCGTGTCGTTCTTCACCAGCTACCATTACATGGAGAACATCGTGGCTTCCTGGTACGAGCAGGTAAGGGATCTCGGCCTAGAGGTCAGGCTGCTCCGTGGACAAGATTCACCAGGATTAACGGGGCCTCCCTATCTGAGGACCTCTTATTCCACTCTGTGACACCCCTTCCCAGAACCCATCAATAGACAATAGGTGCAGGCGTAGGCCATTCGGCCCTTCGAGCCAGCACCGCCATTCAATGTGATCATGGCTGATCATCCCCAATCAGTACCCCATTCCTGCCTTCTCCCCATATCCTCTGACTCCGCTATCTTTAAGAGCCCTATCTAGCTCTCTCTTGAAAGCATCCAGAGAACCGGCCTCCACCGCCCTCTGAGGGATGTAATGCTGAAGCTTTCCAAGATGCTGGTGAGGCCACATTTGGAATATTGTGAGCAATTTTGGATGTGCTGGCTCTAGAGAGGAGGTTTACAAGAATGATCCCAGAAATTAGTAGGTTAACCTATGATGAGCGTTTGATGGCACTGCGCCTGTACTCGCTGGAGTTTAGAAGAATGAGGGGGGACCTCATTGAAACATTCAGAATAGTGAAAGACCTGTTTAGAGTGGATGTGAGGAGGATATTTCCACTAGTGGGAGAGTCTAGTTCTAGAGGGCACAGCCTCAGAATTAAAGGACGTTCCTTTGGGAAGATGAGGAATTTCTTTAGTCAGGGGGTGGTGAATCTGTGGAATTATTTTCCACAGAAGGCTGTGGAGTCCGTCAATTGATATTTTTAAGGTAGAGATGTATGGATTCTTGATTAAGAATAGAAAATAGGTGCAGGAGGAGGCCATTTGGCCCTTCGAGCCTGCAACGCTATTCATTGTGACCATCACAGAGGCAGGAGAATAGGGTTGGAGGGACAGATAGATCGGTCTTGATTGAATGGCGGAGCAGACATGATGGGCCGAATGGCCTAATTCTGCTCCTATCACATGACCTGGGCAAACCTGCCTGTTTTTCCAGGCAATCAAAATCCCAGATTTTGGGAGCAGCGCAGCGGTAGAGTTGCTGCCTCACAGCGCCAGAGACCCGGGTTCAATCCTGACCTCAGATGCTGTCTGTACGGGGTTTGCACGTTCTCCCCGTGACCATGAGGGTTTTCTCCGGGTGCTCCGGTTTCCTCCCACACTCCAAGGACGTACAGGTTTGGAGATTTGTTGGCTTTGGTAAAAAAAGTGTAAATTGTCCCCAGAGTGTGTAGGGTTGTGTTAGTGTGCGGGGATCGCTGGGCGGTACGACTCCGTGGGCCGAAGGGCCTGTTTCCGCGCTGCACCTCTAAACTAAACACAGAACCCACTCAGGATTTCAGACCTATCTATTTACCCGTTATTTACATCCAATATTTCTCTCTCCTTTTCTCAACAGGGAATTCTAGAAAACATTCAAAGAAACAAACTCATTTTCATTGAAACACAGGATGCTGCTGAGACCAGTGTGGCTCTGGACAAGTATCAGGAGGTGGGTGGAGGATTGGGGAGGAGGGAGGAGACGAGAGGAGATGGGGGGGAGGAGAGGAGGGAGGGGGGAGAGGGGAGGAGATGGGGAGGGGAGGAGAGGGGGGGGGAGAAGAGAGGAGGGGGAGGGGATAGGAAGGGGGGAGTGGAGGAGAGGGGAGGGGGAGATGGGGGGAGGAGGGGGAGAGGAGAGTAGAGGAGAAGAGGAGAGGAGAAGAGGAGAGGAGAAGATGAGAGGGGAGGGGAAGGGAAGGAGAGGAAACGGGGAGGGGAAGGGAGCAACGGGGAGGGGAGAGATGGAGATGGGGATGGGAGGGGGGGGGGGGGGGGGGGAGGTGTGACATTCAAAGGAGTGGTTGAGAAACCCTAACACAAACAGAAATAAATAATGGCTGGTTTAAGTGGTGTATTGATCTGTGGACAGTCGGCAGTCCACTAGTGACTAACACTGAGGGAGTGCCGCACTGTCAGAGGAGTGTCCAGAGGGTTCAGTGCTGATGAGGGACCTTTGTTCTGAGACGTGGACTACTTCACCTGTTCAGGAATAAAAACCATTTGAGAAGGAACTGCAGATGCTGGAAAATCGAAGGTAGACAAAAATGCTGGAGAAACTCAGCGGGTGCAGCAGCATCTATGGAGCGAAGGAAATAGGCTTTGGGTCGAGACCCTTCTTCAGACTGATGTGAGGGTGTGGGGGGGGGGTGGGAAGAAAGGAAGAGGCGGAGACAGTGGGCTGAGGGAGAGCTGGGAAGGGGAGGAGAAAGCAGGGACTACTGGAAATTAGATAAGTCAATGTTCGTCTTCCCGCCCCTCCCCCCCACCCTTACATCAACCTGAAGAAGGGTCTCGACCCGAAATGTTGCCTATTCCCTCCTCTCCATAGATGCTGCCTCACCCGCTGAGTTTCCCCAGCATTGTTGCCGCCTGTGTTATTTGTCGGGATGCTTGTGGCTGAGAGTGCGTTCCCCTCTGCACGGTCGGGGTGCTGCGTGTGTACGGTGCTGCCGTCTCTCCTGGTGCGGGCGTGTGGGTCGCCGGCTGCCGCTGAGTTCTTCCTTGTGTTCCAGGCGTGTGAGAACGGGCGAGGAGCCATCCTGCTGTCTGTCGCCAGAGGGAAGGTGTCGGAGGGCATCGACTTTGGTCAGTGCCAGTGTCAACCCCCTGTCCATTCATGGCTGTGAATGAATGAATGAATGAATGAGCGAGTGAGCGAGTGAAGGGATGAATGGAGGGTTTGGTGGATGCGTGGGTTGTTGAGATGGTGTGAGTGAGTGTGCGTGTGTGAGTGTGAGTGTGTAGTGGTGTGTGTGAGTGTGTGTGAGTGAGTGGGTGAGTGAGTGTGAGTGTGTGAGTGAGTGTGTGAGTGAGTGTGTGAGTGTGTGTGTGTGTGTGAGTGTGAGTCTGAGTGGTGTGATGTGGAGTGTGTGGTCTGAGTGAGTGAGTGAGTGTGTGTGTGTGTGTGTGTGAGTGTGAGTCTGAGTGTGTGAGTGAGTGTGTGAGTGAGTGTGTGAGTGAGTGTGTGTGTGTGAGTGAGTCTGAGTGTGTGAGTGAGTGTGTGTGTGTGTGTGTGTGTGAGTGAGTGTGTGTGTGTGTGTGAGTGAGTCTGAGTGTGTGAGTGAGTGAGTGTGTGTGTGTGTGTGTGTGAGTGTGAGTGAGTGTGTGTGTGATACTTTATTATCACAGGTGACAAGTCACAGTGATATTCTTTCTTTCGTGTACACAAGGTATGCAAAGAGGGGCTACATAAAGGGCGCTGACCACGTTACAGAGTACTCCATGCAGAGTCCTAACTTTGCCCCCCCCCCCGGTCATGCCGGTTTCTCCACACCGAGTGCGACTGTAGTGTTCGTGGGCTACGGGGGGGGGGGAGGGGGGATGGGGGTCGGGGGAGAGGCAGGTTTCGGGTGAGGTGTGGTGATGTCGATATGGGGAGTGTGGTCTGGGGCTTCGGAGAGGGCAGGGGGGGCAGGGATTGGGTGAGGGTGAAGGTTTGGGGAGGGGGGTACAGGCTTTGGGTCGGGGGGGCAGGGTTGGGTGGGAAGGAAGGGTTTGAGGGAGGGTGATGGTTTTGGTTGGAGGAGCAGAGTTAGGGTGAGAGGTACAGGGATTTGGTGGGGGCAAGGTTTGGTTCATGGGTTAGGGTCATGGGGGTGAGTTAGTGTGGGAGGTACAGTGTTAGTGAAGGGCTAGAGGGATAGGGACGGGGAGGAAGGGTTGGGGTCGGTCAGGGTTCAATGAGGAGTGTTGTAGGGTTGCAGGGATTGGGTTAGGGTTAAGGGTCAGCGTGAGGAGTACAGGGTCGGGGTGGGGTTGCAGGGTCAGGGGTCAGTGTGAGGCATACAGGGTTGGGGTGGGGTTGCTGGGATTGGGTTGGGGCGCAGGCATTGTGTAAGGTTACTGGTGTGAGTGTGTGGGTGTGCATTCACTGATGGTCACTGCTGTGTACTCCATGTGTTGGCAGTCCACCACTACGGCAGAGCAGTCATCATGTTTGGAGTTCCGTACGTCTACACACAGAGCAGGATCCTGAAGGTAGGCGCTGACTGACACCGCCACGGGGTTTGTGATGGACTTGGATCCTCTCTCCTGAGGGGTGGGACTGCAAACATGGGCATTGAACAAAGCTCCGGGTAAAGTTAGGGACAGGGCTGAGCCTTAAAGCTGCTGCTCTGTGCCTTCAGGGGGAAGAAGGAGAATGTATTCATTAGGTGAGAGCAGCACCTCACCTTCCATCAGCTCCTCGTGACTTGAGATTGAATATAACAATTTCAGATAAGCAGTAGTTCCTGCTTAGATAGACACCAAGTTGTGGAGAAACTCAGCGGAACAGGCAGCACCTCTTAAGAGTTGGAATGGGTGACGTTTCGGGTTGAGACCCTTCTTCAGACCTCACAAAATAGGTGTCTGAAGAAGGATTTTGAACCGAGACGTCACCCATTCCTTCTCTCCAGAGATGCTGCCTGTCGCACTGAGTTACTCCAGCACTCTGTGAAACGTCATCTATCCTTGTCCTCCAGAGATGCTGCCTGACCGCTGAGTTACTCCAGCTTTTCGTGTCTATCACAAAAAGCTGGGTAGTTCCTTCCTACTCAAAAATGTTCCGTCTATGTTCCGTTCTGTAAAGTTATGGCTGTGTTTTGCAGGCTCGCTTAGAATACACACGGGACCAGTTCCAAATCCGCGAGAACGATTTCCTGACATTTGACGCCATGAGACACGCGGCTCAGTGCGTGGGGCGCGTCATTCGAGGGAAGACTGATTACGGGGGGATTAAATGATTTTTTGCACAGACAAGGTAATGTGAGACTTCTGAGTAATGCGGAATATGTCTGAAGCAGTGACTGAGATTCACTTGGAATGTGCCCAAATTACTTTAAGATAGACACAAAATGCTGGCGTAACTCAGTGGGACAGGCAGCATCTCTGGAGAGAAGGAACGGGTGACGTTTTGGGTCGAGTCCCTTCTTCAGACCCATTCCTTCTCTCCAGAGATGCTGCCAGTCCCGCTGAGTTACTCCAGCATTTTGTGTCTATCTTCCATTTAAACCAGCATCTGCCATTCCCTCCTACCTAAATTACTTTAGTTTAGTTTAGAGATACAGCGTAAAAACAGGCCCTTCGGCCCACCGAGTCCGCGATGACCAGTGATCCCCGCACACTAATACTATCCAACACACACTAGGGACAATTAACAGAAGCCTGCAACCAATTAGCCTGCAACCCGAACATCTTTGCAGTGTGGGAGGAAACCGGAGCACCAGGAGAAAACCCACGCAGGTCACGGGGAGAACGTACCAATTCCGTACAGACAGCACCCGTAGTCAGGATCAAATCTCAGGATCCGGGTCTCTGGCGCTGTGAGGCAGCAGCTCCACCCGCTGCACCACCGTGCCACACAAGTTGTGCATTCAGCTCCAAGAGTTTAACTTTCTGTGATGTACGGACTAAGAATAAGGGGTCGGCCATTTAGAACTGAGATGGGGAAAAATCGTTTCACCCAGAGATTTGAGAATTTGTGGAATCTTCTGCCTCAGAAGGCAGTGGAGGCCGATTCACTGGATGCATTCAAAAGAGTTGAATAGAGCTCTTAAGGCTAGCGGAATCAAGGGATATGGGGAGAAGGCAGCAACGGGGTTACTGTTGGGGATGATCAGCCATGATCACATTGAATGGCTGAGCTGGCTCGAAGGGCCAAATGGCCTCCTCCTGCACCTATTGTCTATGTATCTATGTAGGTATGAGTGTACCAGGGTGTTGGTGGGACTGGGACGCGCTGGCAAGAGCAGCAACTAACGTTCCCTCTCATCCCCATTCTCCTGCCTTCTCCCCATAATCCCTGACATCCTTGCTAATCAAGATTCTATCTCTCTCTGCCTTAAAAATATCCATTGACATGGCTTTCACCACCGTCTGTGGCAAAGAATGCCACTGATTCTGAGGGTGGGTGGTGGGCAGGTCATAGGTTCTAGTAGAATTAGGCCATTCGGCCCATCATTCAATCATGACTGATCTATCTCTCATTCCTAACCCCTTTCTCCTGCCTTCTCCCCATAACCCCAGACACCTGTCATAGAAACTCAAACATAGACAATAGACAATAGGTGCAGGAGTAGGCCATTCGGCCCCTTACGAACCTGCACCGCCATTCATGGGGTTGAATCATGGGTGATCATCCCCAATCAGTACCCCGTTCCTGCCTTCTTCCCCATATCCCTGACTCCGCTCATCTTTAAGGGCCAAACATGCTCTTCTCTTGAAAGCATCCAGAGAAAGAACCATGCCTCCACCGCACTCTGTAGCAGAGAATTTTCCACAGACTCACACTCTTGCTGAGAAAGAAATAGTGTTTCCTCGTCTCCGTTCTAAGTTGCCTTACCCCTTATTCTTAAACTGTGGCCCCTGGATCTGGACTCTCCCCCAACATCGGGAAACATGTTACTGCCTCCAGCGTGCCCAAACCATAACAATCTTATATGTTTCAATAAGAAAGGATAAACATAGAAACGTTGAAAATAGGTGCAGGAGGAGGCCATTCTGGCCCCTTCGAGCCAGGCACGCCATTCATTGTGATCATGGCTGATCATCCACAATCAGTACCCCGTTCCTGCTTTCTCCCCATATCCCTTGATTCCGTTAGCCCAAAGAGCTACATTTAACTCTCTCTCGAAAAAGGGACTAATGGAGATTAGATGACAAGAGATTGTCTTTACTGTGCTTCTTGTCTCTGGGCAGCGCTACGCACGGGCGGACAAGCGGGGAAAGCTGCCTCGCTGGATCCAGGAGCACATCACCGACGGCAACCTGAACCTGACTGTGGTTGAGGTCTGTCCAGATCGCCAAGTCACTTCTAGTCAGATGGCACCGCCGTCCGCAAGGTCAGCTCCACCCCCCTCTTCGTCCATGTCTAGCAGCAATTGGCACTGAGAAGACAGAAACATAGACGGACGGTGCAGGAGGAAGGCCATTCAGCCCTTCGAGCCAGCACCACCATTCAATGTGATCATGGCTGATCATCCACAATCAGTACTCCGTTCCTGCCTTCTCCCCATATCCCTTTGATTCCGTTAGCCTGAAGAGATATATTGTATATAGTAGAGCTAAGAGCGAGATGTTGTCAAGTTGGAAAGGGTAGAGAGGTTTGACACAAAAGTGCTGGAGTACTCAGCGGGACAGGGCAGCATCTCTGGAGGAGAAGGGTATGGGTGACAGTTATCGGGTCAAGACCTTCTGGCAGGACTGAGAGTTCAGGGGAGAGGGACGCGAGAGATATTGACGGTGATGTAGAGAGAGATAATGAACAATGAATGAAAGATACACAAAAAAAGTAAGAATGATAAAGGAAGCTAGGCCGTTGTTAGCTGTTTGCTGGTGTGTGACATGAGGGAAGCTGGTGCTACTTTGGGTGGGGAGGGATGAGAGAGACAGGGAAATGCCAGGGTTACTTGAAGTTTAGGGAGAAATAGTATCCATCCGACTGGGCTTGTAAGTTAGGACAATTTTACATTTGATACCTAGCCAATTAATCTACAAAAACCTGATGTCTTTGGAGGGTACCAAAAGGCTGTTGGAGAAACTCAGCGGGTGCAGCGCATTAAGGAGCGAAGGAGATAGGCGACGTTTCGGGTCGAGATCCTTCTTCAGACTGGTCAGGGATCAGGGGGAAAGAGAGATATAGACGGTGATGTGGAGAGGATATAAGAACAATGAATGAAAAGATATGACAAAAAGTATCGATGATAAAGGGAACAAGCATTGTAAGCAGTTTGTGGTGTGAAAATGAGAAGCTGGTGCGACTAGTGGTTGGGGAGGGGATAGAGGAGAGGGGTTACACAAAAAGCTGGAGAAAAACTCCAGCGGGTGCAGCTGCATCTAAGGAGAGAAGGAGATGTGCGACGTTTGGGGTCGAGACCCTTCTTCAGACGGAGAGAGAAGAGAGGGAAATGCAGGGCCGAGGGCGAGGGAGAGGTGGGATGGGGGAGGAGAAGCAAGGGTTTTAACAGAATTGAGGAGAATTCAATGTTCAAGCCCAGAGGATGCAGAATCCCCAAGCGGAATATGAGGTGCTGGTTCTCCACACTTGTGGTGTTGTCTTTGGAGTGTTGGGGAAAAGGAAACCGGAGATCCAGAGAAAACCCACGCAGGTCACGGGGGGGGAGAAGTGCAAACTCCTACAGGACAGCGCCGTAGTCGGGATGGAACCCGGGTCTCTGGCGCTGTGAGCAGCAGCTCTACCGCTGCGCTCACCGTGCGCACTAATGCTTCTCTCCTGTTTCAACTTTAGGAGGAATCAGCTGTGGGCTGTCGCTGCTCTCACTCGAGCAGCTGGAATCCGAGGAGATCATGAGCAGGATTCAGGAGATCTCCCATCAAGTTTGAGGGCAGAACGGACAAGATTCCTGGCCCGGTTACGCTGCACTGCGTGAGTGGAGACCGCCCAGGCTGCCAGCATCTCCTCCATCCTAGACATCACTGAGGCCCGCTGTGTGGGACAAACAGGCCCTTCGGCCCAACCTGCCCACACCGGCCAACATGTCCCAGCTGCACCAGTCCCACCTGCCCGCGTTTGGTCCATATCCCTCCAAACCCGTCCTATCCATGTACCTGTCTAACTGTTTGTTAAATGTTGGGATAGTACCAGCCTCAACTACCTCCTCTGGCAGCTTGTTCCATACACCCACCACCCTCTGTGTGAAAAGGCTACCCCTCAGATTCCTATTAAAATCTTTTTCCCCTTCACCTTGAACCTATGTCCTCTGGTCCTCGATTCCCCTACTCTGGGCAAGAGACTCTTCCACCTTGCACCAGGGGACAGTTGCCTGAGAGGTCAGCAGTGTCAGTGGTCAGTGGTCAGCTGGTGGGGGGAGGGTGAATCGTCGCGGGCATTCTCATCGAAAACGGGCCACGGTTCCAACATAATGATTCGATACGTTAGAACGTTTGTTGATCCCCAGAATGGGTATTGATCTCGGCAACAGTCATTTAAAATACACAACAAGATACATGAAAACGTGACAATTTTAAAGTGACGAGTGCGTATGGATTGGGGGAAGGGGAGGGGGTGGGGGTGGGGGGAGTTAGTCTCAGTCTACCCCATTGACAGAAGGGGGGAGGGCTTCCTCCAGTTACCCAGCGTTTCTGAGTTCAGTCACAGCCCGAAGTGGGTAGATGTTCCATTCGTTCCTGATGGTGTGACTGGTGGTCAGCAGTGGTGTCGGTGGCAGTATGTGGATGGGCTTGTGTGGGGTCATGTTCCACGGGCTGACGCAGGCCACCGCAACACCAGCAGGGTGCAGCGGTTCATGCAGCTCCCACTGGAATATTGTATGTTATGTTATTGTGGAGGGCTACGCTGGATGGGAGTGGGCTTCTCCAAGCTGCCCCCACCGGATCAGACGCACCCACCGGTACAACATGGAGTTATAAAAAAAGGTAAAGTATGATCCCAATACCGGTAACCACAGGAGTATCCCACCCAGGTCCAGACGCTCCACTCTCGGTACAAAAGAGTTCTACAAACGGCTTAACGTTGGATAAAAATGAAGTCACCTGCGTATCACTACACCATTTCCCTGACGGATCCCCCAGTTCCCATCGACTCCCACCCTTTACCGATTGCTCCCCCCCGTTACACTGCGATCACCACCCTGTACATACTGCCCACCCCCCCGGTTCACCACTCGAATCCCCCCCGTTCACTATGGCTTACCCCCCTACCTTACCCCAAGCTACTCCCCCCCTTACCCTTACTGCACCACTCCTGGTACCCGGCGACTCCCCCCTTATACCGTCTGCTCCCCCACATTTCCCATGGTCTTCACACCCCCCCTTACTTCTTTGTGGGCCCCACAAACCAAGTCACACTGAGTATCCCAACCAGGTCCAGTCGGAACCATACAGGTCAAACTCTACTACATCCTGGTCACCTTCTGCTCACCCACGGACCACTGAGTCAACACACGGTCCCTTCTGAACCCCACTTACCCCCTCTACAACCCCAGTCCGTAGGACTCCAATACCAGGTCCCAGAGACTCCACCACTTTACGTAGGCACCCCTACTGTCCCGCTTAATACACCCACAAAGGTAAAGTAGGATCAAACAGGAGACCCATGCAGTCTCCCACAAAGGTTACCCGTCGAAGGTCCCCACACGCTGGACCCCGAGACTCCACCCTTGACCCGTCTCTGAACCCCACCGTACCCCATCTACACCCACCCTTACCCTATCAGACACCCCCCCTACCCCAATCTACACCACCCTTTTACCCTACTGCACCCCCCCTACCCCCTATACACCCCCTACCCCTACTGCACCTCCCCACCCCTACTGCACCCCGTACCTACGAACCCCCATTACCCCCCTCTACAACCCCTACCCCCTACTACACACCCTTCCCTACGGCACCCCCCTTACCCCTACGGCACAACCCACCTTACACCACAGCTACACCCCTCCCTATTCCCCTACTGCACCCCCTTACCCTACTTGCACCCCCTAATTTCCCCCCTATACACCCCCCCTTACCTACTGAGCCCCCCTTAACCTACTCGCCCCCCCCTTACCCCTATTGCCCCCCCACCTTACCCCATACTGCACCCCCTT
>CM069171.1:1061333-1112211 GCA_035221665.1 Okamejei kenojei
CATAGAGGATAGTATTGAATTAACTCGTCGAATGTAAAACGCTGTAAAAATGTGTATCTGGCTCCGTATTGAATGAAATATTGTTCAAGACCATATTTTAACATCGAATTTAACGTTTTAGACAGAGACAGAGAGAGAGAGGAGGAGGATGAGAGATGGACGAGGGAGAGACAGAGAAGGGAGAGAGACAGAGAGGGAGAGGAAAGACCAGAGGAGGGATGAGAGAGACAGAGAGAGGGAGACGAGAGGGACGAGAGAGCTGAGAGAGGGAGGACAGAGAGGGAGAGAGAGGACAGATAGTGAGAGAGAGACAGAGAGGAGGGAGACAGAGGAGGGAGAGAGAGACAGAGAGAGGGGAGAACAGAGAGGGAGAGAGAGACAGGAGGAAAGGTGGGAAAGGAGAGAACAGAGCGAGGGAGAGGACAGACGGTTGCGGACAGTGGGAGGGCCGGTGGGCGAGGCTCTCACCTCTCGGGCCGAGCGGCCGCTGTTCCCGCGGCGCCGCTGGGGATGAGGGCTAGCACCAGGCAGGCAGCTCAGCGCCGCCCGCCCCCGGGCGCTGCATCTCCGGGAAACCCTCGGGCAAGTCGTCCGTCCGGTCCCAGCTGCCGCACTTTCCCGCGGGTGTTTATGGATGAGACGCGGGCAACTTTGTGCCGGGATCAACTCTCCCAGCGCCAACTCCCCGGGCTCGACAACACAGTGGGGCGGAACATGGAGAGAGGGAAGGGGCGGTGACAGAGAGGTGGGAGAGGAGGGAGGGGAGATAGAAGGGTGGAGAGAGAGAAGGGTGGGAACGGGAGAAAAAGGGGGAGAGGAGGAAGAGAGAAGGGAGGGGGGATGAGGGGGAGAGGGGAGAGGGCAGGGGGGGGAGAGGGAGGGGGGGAAGAGTGGGGGGGGGAGAGGGAGGGGGGGGAGAGGGGAGGGGGGGGCGAGGGAGGGGGGGGGGAGAGGGTAGGGGGGGGAGAGGGAGGGGGGGAGAGGGAGGGGGGGAGAGGGGAGGGGGGGAGAGAGAGGGGGGGAGAGAGGGGGAGAGAGGGGGAGAGAGGGGGGGGAGAGAGGGGGGGGAGAGAAGATGAGGGGGGAGAGAGGGGGGGGGGAGAGGGGTGGGGGGAAGAGAGGGGGGGGGAGGGGGAGAGGAGGGGGGAGGGGGAGGGGGAGAGGAGGGGGGGTGGGGGAGAGGGAGGGGGAGAGGAGGGGGGAGGGGGGAGAGGGAGGGGGGAGGGGGAGAGGAGGGGGGGAGGGGGAGAGGTGGGGGGGAGGGGGAGAGGGAGGGGGAGAGGGGAGGGGGAGGGGGGGGAGGGGCGGGAGGGGGGAGAGGGAGGGGAGACGAGGAGGGAGGGGGGGAGAGGGAGGGGGAGGGGGAGGGGGAGGGGCGTGAGGGGGGAGGGGGAGGGGGAGAGGGAGGGGGGAGAGGGAGGGGAGAGGGAGGGGGGGGAGAGGGAGGGGGAGAGGGAGGGGGGAGGGGAGGGGGGAGAGGGGAGAGGAGAGGTGGGAGAGGGAGAGGGAGGGGGGAGAGGGGAGGGGGGGGAGGGAGGGGGGAGGGCGGGGGGGAGGAGGGGAGAGGGAGGGGGGGAGGGTAGGGGGAGAGGGAGGAGGGGGAGGGGAGGGGAGAGGGACGGGGGGGGAGGGAGAGGGGATGGGGGGTAAGGGAGAGGGAGGGGGGGAGGGGAGGGGGAGGGGGGAGGGGGAGAGGGGATAGGGGGGGAGAGGGGGAGGGGGGGGGAGAGGGGGAAAGGGGGTGCGAGGGGGGGAGAGGGGTGGGGGAGGAGTGGGGGGGGAGAGGGGGGTGAGGGGGGGGGAGAGGGGGGAGGAGGGGTGGGAGAGGGGGAGAGGGAGGGAGAGGAGGAGGAGGGGGGGAGAGGGAGGGGGCGGAGAGGGAGAGGTGAGGGGGGGAGAGGGGGGGAGAGGGGGGAGGGGAGGGGGGTAGAGGGAGGGGGGGAGAGGGATGATATGGGGGGGGAGAGGGAGGGGGGAGAGGGGGAGGGGGAGGGGGGAGAGGGGGGGGGGGAATGGGGGGGAGAGGGAGGGGGGGGACGGGGAGGGGGGGAGGGGGGGAGAGAGAGGGGGGAGGGGGGAGAGGGAGGGGGGGAGGGGGGGAGAGGGAAGGGGGGAGGGGGGGGAGAGGGAGGGGGGGAGGGGGGAGAGGGAGGGGGGGTAGGGGGGAGAGGAGGGGGGGAGGGGGGAGAGAGGGGGAGGGGGGAGAGAGGGGAGGGGGAGAGGGGAGGGAGGGAGGGAGGGTAGGGGGAGAGAGGGGGAAGATGAGAGTGGGGTGAGAGAGAGAGGGAGAGAGAGAGGGGGGAGAGAGGGAGAGGGGGATGAGAGAGAGGGGGAGAGAGAGACTGGGGTGAGAAAAAGGTCGGAAGAGAAAAGGGGGGAGAAAGAAGAAAGGAGAGAGGAATGGGGAGAGAGAGAAAAGGGGTGGGGAAAGTGATGAGATGGGGGAAGAGAGAGAGAAAGGGGGGAAATAAAAGGGGGAAAGGATTGTTGTATAGTGGAAAGAATAGGGTTAGAGGAGGGCAAGAGTGAAGTGAGAGTGCACAGCAGTGTAAATAATATTGGCATTGCTTTACCTGCGGCCTGTGCTGAGATCCAGTGTGCCACGTTGCCTGCTACCACTCATTTACTGTCATGAGTACATTCCAGCCGTGCACAGGTACAACAGGTGTGAAGGGAAACGCACACGAATGCAGAATACAGGGTTCCAGTTGCCGAGGAAAAAGTGCAAGATGCATAAGGAGGCAGGTTGGAAGATCAGGACTACACCCTATTTTGTGGGTGGGCTGTTCGATTGTCTGATAACAGCGGTGAAGAAGGTGAGCCTGATTGGATCTTGTAGAGTTGCTTCTTGACTCTTATACTCCATACTCCGACTGATGAAGGCGCTTTCTTCCCCACTCTGTCCACTCTTGTCGCCACAGTCCAGACCTGAAGCCCAACATCCCTCTGTACATCAATGCTGTTAAAGGTTTTGTCTAAGACAGACACAAAAAGCTGGAGTAACTCAGCGGGACAGGCAGCGTCTCTGGAGAGAACGTCGAAACCGCTTTTCAGAAAAGGTTTTGGACCAAAATTTCAACCTGTTCTTCTCTCCAGAGATGCTGCCCGTACCATTGAGTTACTCCAGCATTTTGTGTCTATCTTCGGTGTAAACCAGCATCTGCAGTTCCTTCCTACGCAAGAGTTTAGCCCAGGTTCACTGACTTACTTTGAACAAACTGAATAACTGAACTCTCACAGCCCTTGAGCAGAGATTTCTAAATTGTCACTTGCTACTGAATACATAACAGGACTGCGTAGGAACAGGCCCTTCAGCCCACAATTTCCATGCTGGACATGAGACATGGAGTGTAGGAAGGAACTGCAGATGCTGGTTTACACCAAAGATAGACACACAAAATGATGGAGTAACTCAGCGGGTCAGACAGCATCTCTGGAGAAAAGGCACGGGTGACGTTTCGGATTGGAACCCTTCTTAAGACAAAGGGGACAGAATTAGGCCATTCGGCCCTATCAGTCTTCTCCACAATTGGAATCGTGGCTGATCCTCTTCCCTCTCAGGACCCTTTCTCCTGCCTTGTCCAAATGGGCATGGTGCAATGGGTGTTAATTATACTTGTTCTTCATCCAAGCCTGATGAATCAAACTCTTTATAATTGAGACTATTGCCCCTAGTCCTTGAAATTGCAACCCAGAACTCACCCTTACAAACCCACACAGAGTGTTGTGGGTTTTATGACTTCATCTCATTCTTTGGAATTCCCGAGATTGTACAAGGTCCAGTCTGTTTTATCCACTCCTACAACACCTAAGGCACCATCTAGATTAATCTGGTGAACCTGTGCAGTGTCTCCTCTCCAGAGCCTCTCCTTCCATCGGTGAGGATCAGTATTTATTCAGATGGCCGGCTCACCAGGTGCCCTATTCCAACTTGGTGTCTCCAACATGTCTTCATTCCTACACTCAAATTATTCTGCAAAAAGGATCAATATCCCACTTGTTTCCAGATTCCTGTTGTACCCGGATGTCACAGACACCTACGTCCCTATTAAACTAAACACCAGGCTCACTGTTTGTAAAATACTTACTTGCTCTTATTTCACATAAAATAGATAATCTTATATCTGTCCGTAAAGGCAGAGAGATAATGTGAGAGAGAGAGAGGGGGGAGAGAGTCGAGAGAGAGGGCAGGTAGGGAAGGCAAAGATGCTGACTGTGAGGTGTGTGAGAGAGGGAGAGGGGGCGGAGCGAGAGGGGGGGTCAGAGAGAGCGAGAGGGCAGAGAGAGAGGGGTGGCAGGGAGAGGGAGATTGTGAGGGGGGCAGAGAGAGGAGAGAGTTGGGGGTCCGAGAGAGAGAGGGGGCAGGCAGAGAGGAGATGATGGAGAGGCAGGAGAGAGAGGGGGACAGAGAGAGGGGGGGCAGAGAGAGAAAGAGGGGGCAGAGAGAGAGAAAGTGGGGGCAGAGAGAGGGGGGGCCAGAGAGAGGATTGGAGAGAGGGGGGTCAGAGAGGAGAGAGATGGGGGACAGAGAGAGGGGGGGCAGAGAGAGGAGAGAGGGGGGGTTCAGGAGAGAGAGAAAGAGGGGGCAGAGACGAGGGGGGGCAGAGGAGAGGAGAGAGAGGGGGGTCAGAGAGAGAGAGAGGGGGGACAGAGAGAGGGGGGCGGCAGAGAGAGGGGAGGGGGGGGTGGGCAGAGAGAGGGGGGGGGCAGAGAGAGAGGAGGGCAGAGAGAGGAGGGGGGCAGAGGAGAGGAGAGAGAGGGGGTTCAGAGAGAGAGAGAGGGGGGTCAGAGAGAGGGGGGCAGAGAGAGGGGGGCAGAGAGTAGGGGGGCCAGAGAGTAGGGGGGCCGGCAGAGAGAGAGGGGGGCAGAGAGAGAGGAGAGTGGGAGAGGGGGGCAGAGAGAGACGAGAGGGGGGAGAGAGAGGGGGGCAGAGAGAGAGGGGGGGGCAGAGAGAGAGGGGGGGGGCACCAGAGAGAGAAGGAGGGGGCAGGGGGGCAGAGAAGAGGGGGGCAGAGAGAGGGAGAGAGGGGGCAGATGAGAGAAAGATGGGGAGGGAGGGAGGGGGTTAGAGGGTGAGAGATGGGGGAGGGAAGAAGGGGACGGAGGTGAGGGGGGAGAGGTGGGAGGGAGGGAGAATGGGGGAGAGAGGAGATTGCAAGATGCAAGCAAGCGGGGAACAGAGAGAAACGACAAAGAGAGAGAGAGAGACAATGGAAGAATGAGAATAGATCATGTGAGAAAATTGTGAGAGGGACAGTGAGAGAGAGAGAGAGAGAGAGAGAGAGGATGTCGGAGCAGCCAGTGACCTGAAGTCACTCGGTGCCAGGTGAGGTGAGGCGCTGGCATCACCACCTCTGGCTGATGGGGCTTGGAAATCACCTGGACCATGGAGATATGCCAAGGTTTACCATCCATTAGTTTAGTTTAGAGATACAGCGCGGAAACAGCCCCTCGGCCTATCTAGTCCGCACTGACCAGCGATCCCCACACACTCACACTATCCTACACGCACTGGGGACGTTAAAATTGACAGAATCTTTGGAGTGTGGAAGGAAAGCGGGGCACCCGGAGAAAAATCCCCCAAAAAAAACACGCGTTTCACGGGGAGAACGTGCAAACCCCACACAGACAGCACCGGTGGTCAGGATGGAGCCTGGGACTATGGCGCTGTGAGGCAGCAACTCCACCGTGCTAAACTATGTTCCTGTTCTTTCGGTGAAAGTTTCTACTGAATTACTTATTGAATTTACAATCACAATTACTCCACCCTTTACTTGTCGCTCCAGCTAAGTGAATTCAGTGAAAGGTTTCCATTGAAAGGCTGACTTGAGTCAAGGAAGCAGTCAGTCACACTGATAATGTCCCCTCACCTTAATGCGTTTCGCACAGTCGATCGCTCATTCCGTCTCACAATACGTCTAGACTGCAGCAGCCCAGCGGCTTTCAATACTTAACACCTCGCTTGTTTGTGGGCAGCCCCTGAACAACAGCAGATATTCACTGTCCAGCTACTCCAAGAGAGGGTGTCAAAGTTCAGACAGCCCAGGTCAATGGTATCGACTAGAATCGTGGCAGCTTTTATTCAGAGTCACAAAGCTCCCTGCTCACAGCACCGCTCCACTGCGCTAAGAAGCTGTCTTTCTCCTGATAACATCGAAAATATGTGCAGGAGGAGGCCATTCGACCCTTCGAGCCAGCACCGCCATTCAAGATGCAGGTTTAAAAACATAGAAACAGGGAAAATACGTGCAGGAATAGGTCATTCATCCCAATATGACCATGGCTGATCATCCACAATCAGTACCCCGTTCCTGCTTTCCCCCCATATCCCCTTAATTCCATTAGCCCTAAGAGCTAAATCTAACTCTCTCTTGAAAACATCCAGTGAATCGGCCTCCACCGCCTTCTGTGGCAGAGAATTCCACAGATTCACAACTCTCTGGGTGGAAATGTTTTCCCTCATCTCAGTCCTAAATGGCCGACCCCTTATTCTGAAACTGTGTGTTTAAGGCCCCTGGTTCTGGACTTTCTCTTTAAAATCACAAGTCTATTTTTGGGACCGTCCGTTTGAAGGGTAGAAGTTGACTTTGTGAATTAAATCGCAAGATGAATCTAACTTTGTCCCTGGTGTGTATTAAAAAGGGGAGCAATCCCCCTCCCCACAAGTTGTTGCAAACTGTTTAGAACTGCTGAGGGTTTGTGGCTTCATTAAAATTGGGAAAGATTTTTTTAAAAGCTGTATTCTAAGATCTCTTCTTGTGTAAATAAAAGTTGGGCTGTGGACCAACATGTCTGCGTGATGGACACAGTGTGGAATGGAATCCCACTAAGTACATGATTCACCAACAAGCTTTACTGAATGCAAGGAGTCTGGGTTCTCATTGAGTGAAGGAGAGGGTGGGTGGGGGAGGTTGGGGGCGAGGGAAGGTTTGCTTTTGTTGAACGGTGGCTCCCATAGCAACAGCATCCCGATCCACACACTGGGCGATGTGGTAATGTTGATGATCTAGAAACCTCCAGGCTGCGATAAACACAAAACGCTGGAGTAACTCAGCGGGACAGGCAGGCGTTGCCCCTGGAGAGAAGAAATGGGTGGCACTTCGGGTCGAGACCCTTCTCAGTCTTCAGACCCTTTCTCCGAAATCTTCGGTTTCCTCCCACACTCCAAAGATGTACAGGTTTGTAGGTTATTTGGCTTGGTGTAATTGTAAAACTGTCCCTAATGTGTGTAGGATAGTGTTAGTGTGCGGGGATCGCTGGTCGGTGAGGACTTGGTGGGCTGAAGGGCCTGTTTCCATGCTGTGTCTCTAAATTTAAAACTAATTTATTGATGGGGAAGCATTTCTTTAGTCAGAAGGTGGTGAATCTGTGGAATTCATTGCCTCCGACGGCCGAGGGCAAGTCAGTGGTATTTTAAAGGCAGGGATTGAGATTAGTACGGGGTGTCAGGGGTTATGGGGAGAAGGCAGGAGAATGGGGTTAGGAAGGATACATCAGCCATGATTGAATGGTGGAGTAGACTCGATGGGCCGAATGGCCTCATTCTGCCCCTTTGATTTAGGGCGTTCATGCATAACAGGATTATAGATTATTGGCCTATTTGGTTGAATCAGGGATCGCTGGTCAGTGCGGCCTCGGTGGGCTGAAGGGCCTGTTTCCACGCTGTATCTCTAAACTAACGTTGCTGCCTCAGTGATTCCAGGTATTAACTCAAATTTCCAAATTCCACAGATCCATTTTGATATTGAGTGGTGTCCAACTCATGAGCAAGCTCCATGGACTGGAGACTCGATTTACAGGTTTGGAGGGATATGGGCCAAGCGCGGGCAGGTGGGACATGTTGGGCGGTGTGGGCAAGTTGGCCGAAGTACTTTGTGACATTGTCAGCGTTGGAGGAGGACCCTATTTGCGTACATTGGGTAGGCAAGCAAAGAATCTCACTGAGCCCACTCACATGTGGCAGAGGGGAAGGTTTGTTTGTCATTTACGTTTTGTCATTCAACCACAATTCTATTGCGTATTGTGTTATTTTCATTTGTGTGGCTGTATGGAAACTCAAACACCGCTGTGCCAAGGGGTGCATGTGACAACGAATGTGAACTTGAACCTGAGAGCGAAGCAGTGACCATTATTTGGGAAACTATCCAGCATCTGTCAACTCCAAGAAATGTGATAAAGTTAGAGAACAGAGGAGGAAGGATCACGACCCCAAACGTCACCCATTCCTTCTCTCCACAGATGCTGCCTGACCTGCTGAGTTACTCCAGCACTGTGTCTATCTTCGAGGAGGGTGTAACATAGCGTTGCATTGCATAGCAGCATGTTGGAGCGAGCTGAGCTAGGAACACTAAACAAGCCACTTATCCCTAAGCCTGGTTCAGTGAGATCATACCATTCCCATTGCCAGCATTTACTCCATTTGTGCTAATTGATGAACAAAAATCTACTCAGCTCAGATTTCAATTTAACCATTGACCTGACGTCAACAGCTATTCACGGTAGAGTGCCAGACTTCTAGTTTATAACCATATAACAATTACAGCACGGAAACAGGCCCTCTCGGCCCTTCCAGTCCGTGCCGACCATTTGTTTTCCCCTAGTCCCATCTACCTGCTCCATTCCCTCCATACCCCTCAGTTCCCTTCACGTCCATATACCTATCCACTTTACTTTTAATTTAGTTTAGTTTAGATCCAGCGCGGAAACAGGCCCTTCGGCCCTCTGATCCTGTGCCGACCAGCGATCCCCGTACACTAACACTATCCTACACACACTGGGGACTATTTACAATCTTTACCAAAGCCAATTAATCTACAAACCTGTACTTCTTTGGAGCGTGGGAGGAAACCGGAGCTCCCGGAGAAATACCCACTGGGAGAACGTACAAACTCCGTACAGACAGCACCCGCAGTCAGGATTGAACCCGGGTCTGTGGCGCTGTGTTGCCCAATTAGTCTTCAACGTTTTGCCACTGTTGGCATTGTCCGTGGTCTGGGACTGTTCTCCAGTAACGGTCAGTGTGGTGTCCGTGGTCTGGGACTGTTCTCCAGTAACGGTCAGTGTGGTGCCTGTGGTCTGGGACTGTTCTCCCTGTGTGACGGTCAGTGTGGTGTCCGTGGTCTGGGACTGTTCTCCCTGTGTGACGGTCAGTGTGGTGATGGTCAGCAATGCGGCCGTTCTCCACAGTACAACTGCGCCACCCGGTGGCACAGCCTCTTGTGATCTGAATTGCAACTATCCTGACTGATGCTCGACTACACTGCAGACAGAAGGGCGGAGAGGTGGAGAGGAGGGGAAGGGGAGTGGATAAGCGTGGAGAATGGGATGAGGGGGGGTGGGTGGAGAAGGGGGTGTATGGGGGGGGAGGAGGTGGAGAGGAGGGAAGGGGAAGGGGGTGTAGAGGGGGGGTGGAGGGAGTGTTGGAGTAGGGGGTGGAGAGGGGGTGGATGAGGATGGAGAAGGAGGGGGGTGGGAGTTGTGGGGGTGGGGAGTGTGGGAGTAGGGGGTGCAGTAGGGGTAAGGGTGGGGGTTGCAATAGGGGTAAGGGGGGGGGCGAGTAGGGGTAAGTGGGGGCGCTGTAGTAGGGGTAAGGGGGGGTGTTGTAGAGGGGGGTAAGGGGGGGTGTGCAAGTAGGGTAAGGGGGGTGCAGTAGGGATAAGGGGTGGGGGTTTGTAGCGGTGGGGGTAAGGGGGGGTGCCGTAGGGGTAAGGGGGGGTGCTAGTAGGGGGGGGTGTGAGGGGGTAGGGGGTGTAGAGGGGGTAAGGGGGGTTCGGTTAGGGTAAGGGTTGGTGCAGCAGTAGGGGTGAGGGGTGCAGTAGGGGTAGGGGTGGGGGTGTTTAGAGGGGGTAGGGGGGGGTGTGCAGTAGGGTAAGGTGGGGGTTGTGAGATGGTGGTAGAGGGGGGTGCAGGTAGGGTAAGGGGGGGGTGTAGATGGGGTAAGGTGGGGTGCAGTAGGGTTAAGGGGGGGTGTAGAGGGGGTATTAAGGTGGGGTGCAGTTAGGGTAGGGGGGGTGTAGGGGGTAAGGGGGGGATAGAGGGTAAGGGGGGGGGGTAAGGGGGTTAAGGTGGGGTGCAGTAGGGTAAGGGGGGGGTTGTGATAGATGGGGTAAGGTGGGGTGCAGTAGTAGGGGGGTTTGTAAGGGGGTTAAGGTGGGGTGCAGTAGGGTAGGGGGGGGTGTAGGTGGGGCTGATGGGGTAAGGGGGGTGTGAGGGTTGGTTAAGGGGGTTTGCAGTAGGTAGTAAGGGGGGGTGTTAGAGGGGGGTAGGTGGGGTGGGTGTGCACGTAGGGTAAGGGCGGGTGTAGATCGGGGTAAGGGGGGGTTGCATAGGGTAGGGTAAGGGGGGGGGTTGTAGAGGGGGTAAGGTGCCAGGCTGCAGTGGTAAATGGGGGTTTGTTTTGTAGAGGGGGGTTAAGGGGGGTTGTGGGCTTGCAGTAGGGTAAGGGCGGCAGGTGTACGAGGGGTTAAGGTGGGTTTGCGTAAGGGGGGGTGGGGGGGGGTGTAGAGGGGGTAAGGTGGGGCTTGCAGTAGTAGGGTAAGGGGGGGGGGTAGTAGATGGGGTAAGGGGGGGGTGCAGTAGGTAAGGGGGGGGTTGTAGAGGGGGGTATGTGGGGTGCAGTAGGGTAATGTATTGTTAGATGGGGGTGTGGGGTGGGGGTGCAGTAGGGTCAAGGGGGGCAGTTAGGGTGTAGAGTGGGTAGTTAAGGGGGGAGGGGGGGGGGTGAGGGTGCCGTAGGGTAAGGGGGGGTGTAGGGGGTAATGGGGGGGTTTGCAGTAGGGTAAGGGGTGTAGATGGGGTAGGGGGGGGGGGGTAAGGGGGGGGGTGGGTAGGTGTAGGGTAAGGGGGGGTGTAGAGGGGTAAGGTGGGTGTGCAGTAGGGTAAGGGGGGGTGTAGATGGGGTAAGGGGGGGTGCAGTAGGGTAAGGGGGGGATGCTGTGATGAGCATCTACAGCCTGCAGTTTGCCAGCATCTTTACTTTATTTCAATATTCCAGTGGGAGCTGCATGAACGCTGCACCCTGCTGGTGTGGCGGTGGCACTGCGGCAGCCAGTGGACATGTCCCACACAAGCCCATCAGCTTAGCTCCCACCGACACCACTGCTGACCAGCCAGTCCCACCATCAGTCGATGGAACATTTACCAGCGTCGGGGTGTGAATGATCTCAGAATCGCTGGGTAACTGGAGGAGCCTCCCCCCTTCTGTCATGGGGTAGACTGAGACTAACTCCCCCCACCCCCACCCCCTTCCCTTCCCCAATCCTTTCCACTCGTCACTTTAATGTCACGTTTCATGTATCTTGTTGTGTTTTTATGACTGTTGCCAGATCAATATCCCTCCTGGGATCAACAACGTTCTATCGTATCGAATCATTATCATGTTGGAACCGTGGCCGTGTTCAGAGAATGCCCGCACGATTCACCCTCCCACACTGACCACTGGCCACTGGACACTGGCTGACCTCTCAGGCAACTGTCCCCTGGTGCAAGGTGGAAGAGTCTCTTGCCCAGAGTAGGGGAATCGAGGACCAGAGGACATAGGTTCAAGGTGAAGGGGAAAAGATTTAATAGGAATCTGAGGGGTAGCCTTTTCACACAGAGGGTGGTGGGTGTATGGAACAAGCTGCCAGAGGAGGTAGTTGAGGCTGGTACTATCCCAACATTTAACAAACAGTTAGACAGGTACATGGATAGGACAGGTTTGGAGGGATATGGACCAAACGCGGGCAGGTGGGACTGGTGCAGCTGGGACATGTTGGCCGGTGTGGGCAGGTTGGGCCGAAGGGCCTGTTTCCACACTGTGTGACTCAGTGAGTCTAGGATGGAGAGATGCTGGCAGCCTGGGCGGTCTCCACTCACGCAGTGCAGCGTAACCGGGCCAGGAATCTTGTCCGTTCTGCCCTCAAACTTGATGGGAGATCTCCTGAATCCTGCTCATGATCTCCTCGGATTCCAGCTGCTCGAGTGAGAGCAGCGACAGCCCAAGCTGATCCTCCTAAAGGTTGAAACAGGAGAGAAGCATTAGTGTGCACGGTGGCGCAGCGGGTAGAGCTGCTGCCTCACAGCGCCAGAGACCGGGTTCCATCCCGACTACGGGCGCTGTCTGTACGGAGTTTGCACGTTCTCCCTGTGACCTGCGTGGGTTTTCTCTGGGATCTCCGGTTTCCTCCCACACTCCAAAGACAACACCACAAGTTGGAGGAACAGCACCTCATATTCCGCTTGGGGAGTCTGCATCCTCTGGGCTTGAACATTGAATTCTCTCAATTCTGTTAACCCTTGCTGTCTCCTCCCCTTCCCACCTCTCCCTCAGCCCTCGGGCCCTGGCATTCCCTCTCTCTCTCCGTCTGAAGAAGGGTCTCGACCCGAAACGTCGCACATCTCCTTCGCTCCTTAGATGCTGCTGCACCCGCTGAGTTTCTCCAGCTTTTTGTGTAACCCTCTCTCTCTATCTCCCTCCCACCCTAGTCGCACCAGCTTCTCATTTTCACACCACAAACAGCTTACAATGGCTTGTTCCCTTTATCATCGATACTTTTTTGCATATCTTTCATTCATTGTTCTTTATCTCTCCACATCACCGTCTATATCTCTCGTTTCCCTGATCCCTGACCAGTCTGAAGAAGGGTCTCGACCCGAAACGTCGCCTATCTCCTTCGCTCCTTAGATGCTGCTGCACCCGCTGAGTTTCTCCAGCCTTTTGTGTACCCTCCAAAGACATGCAGGTTTGTAGATTAATTGGCTTGGTATCAATGTAAAATTGTCCTAGCTTACAGCCCAGTGGTATGGATACTGATTTCTCTAACTTCAAGTAACCCTGGCATTCCCTGTCTCTCCATCCCTCCCCACCCAAGTTGCACCAGCTTCTCGTTCTCACCCAGCAAACAGCTAACAACGGCCTGCTTCCTTTATCATCGTTACTTTTTTTGTGTATCTTTCATTCATTGTTCATTATCTCTCTACATCACCGTCTATATCTCTCGCGTCCCTCTCCCCTGACTCTCAGTCTGCAGAAGGGTCTCGACCCGAAACGTCACCCATCCCTTCTCTCCAGAGATGCTGCCTGTCCCGCTGAGTTACTCCAGCACTTTGTGTCAAACCTCTCTACCCTTTCCAACTTGACAACATCTCGCTCTTAGCTCTACTATATGACAATATATCTCTTCAGGCTAACGGAATCAAGGGATATGGGGAGAAGGCAGGAACGGAGTACTGATTGTGGATGATCAGCCATGATCACATTGAATGGTGGTGCTGGCTCGAAGGGCTGAATGGTCGACTCCTGCACCTATTGTCTATGTTTCTGTCTTCTCAGTGCCATTTGCTGCTAGACAAGGGATGAAGGGAGGGGGGGTGGAGCTGACCTTGCGGAACGGCTGTGCCATCTGACGTAGGAAGTGCTTGGCGATCTGGACAGCCTCGTCCACAGTCAGGTTCAGGTTGCCGTCGGTGATGTGCTCCTGGATCCAGCGAGGCAGCTTTCCCCGCTTGTCCGCCCGTGCGTAGCGCTGCCCAGAGACAAGAAGCACAGAAAGACAACTCTTGTCATCTTATATTCTCCATTAGTCCCGTTTTCGAGAGAGAGTTAAATGTAGCTCTTTGGGCTAACGGAATCAAGGGATATGGGGAGAAAGCAGGAACGGGGTACTGATTGTGGATGATCAGCCATGATCACAATGAATGGCGGTGCTGGCTCGAGGGGCAGAATGGCCTCCTCCTGCACCTATTGTCTACGTTTCTATGTTTATCCTTTCTTATTGAAACATATAAGATTGTTATGGGTTTGGGCACGCTGGAGGCAGGAAACATGTCCTGATGTTGGGGGAGTCCAGATCCAGGGGCCACAGTTTAAGAATAAGGGGTAAGGCATTTAGAACGGAGACGAGGAAACACTATTTCTCGCAGAGAGTCGTGAGTCTGTGGAATTCTCTGCCTCAGAGTGCGGTGGAGGCAGGTTCTCTGGATGCTTTCAAGAGAGAGCTTGTTTGGCCTCTTAAAGATAGCGGAGTCAGGGGATATGGGGAGAAGGCAGGAACGGGGTACTGATTGGGGATGATCAGCCATGATCACAATGAATGGCGGTGCTGGCTCGAGGGGCAGAATGGCCTCCTCCTGCACCTATTGTCTATTGTCTATGTTTGAGTTTCTATGACAGGTGTCTGGGGTTATGGGGAGAAGGCAGGAGAAAGGGGTTAGGAATGAGAGATAGATCAGTCATGATTGAATGATGGGCCGAATGGCCTAATTCTACTAGAACCTATGACCTGCCCACCACCCACCCTCAGAATCAGTGGCATTCTTTGCCACAGACGGTGGTGAAAGCCATGTCAATGGATATTTTTAAGGCAGAGAGAGATAGAATCTTGATTAGCAAGGATGTCAGGGATTATGGGGAGAAGGCAGGAGAATGGGGATGAGAGGGAACGTTAGTTGCTGCTCTTGCCAGCGCGTCCCAGTCCCACCAACACCCTGGTACACTCCTACTACATAGATTACATAGACAATAGGTGCAGGAGGAGGCCATTTGGCCCTTCGAGCCAGCTCAGCCATTCAATGTGATCATGGCTGATCATCCCCAACAGTAACCCAGTTGCTGCCTTCTCCCATATCCCTTGATTCGCTAGCCTTAAGAGCTTATTCAACTCTTTTGAATGCAATCCAGTGAATCGGCCTCCACTGCCTTCTGAGGCAGAAGATTCCACAAATTCTCAAATCTCTGGGTGAAACGATTTTTCCCCATCTCAGTTCTAAATGGCCGACCCCTTATTCTTAGTCCGTACATCACAGAAAGTTAAACTCTTGGAGCTGAATGCACAACTTGTGTGGCACGGTGGTGCAGCGGGTGGAGCTGCTGCCTCACAGCGCCAGAGACCCGGATCCTGAGATTTGATCCTGACTACGGGTGCTGTCTGTACGGAATTGGTACGTTCTCCCCGTGACCTGCGTGGGTTTTCTCCTGGTGCTCCGGTTTCCTCCCACACTGCAAAGATGTTCGGGTTGCAGGCTAATTGGTTGCAGGCTTCTGTTAATTGTCCCTAGTGTGTGTTGGATAGTATTAGTGTGCGGGGATCACTGGTCATCGCGGACTCGGTGGGCCGAAGGGCCTGTTTTTACGCTGTATCTCTAAACTAAACTAAAGTAATTTAGGTAGGAGGGAATGGCAGATGCTGGTTTAAATGGAAGATAGACACAAAATGCTGGAGTAACTCAGCGGGACTGGCAGCATCTCTGGAGAGAAGGAATGGGTCTGAAGAAGGGACTCGACCCAAAACGTCACCCGTTCTTCTCTCCAGAGATGCTGCCTGTCCCACTGAGTTACGCCAGCATTTTGTGTCTATCTTAAAGTAATTTGGGCACATTCCAAGTGAATCTCAGTCACTGCTTCAGACATATTCCGCATTACTCAGAAGTCTCACATTACCTTGTCTGCAAAAATCATTAATCCGTAATCAGTCTTCCCTCGAATGACGCGCCCCACGCACTGAGCCGCGTGTCTCATGGCGTCAAATGTCAGGAAATCGTTCTCGCGGATTTGGAACTGGTCCCGTGTGTATTCTAAGCGAGCCTGCAAAACACAGCCATAACTTTACAGAACGGAACATAGACGGAACATTTTTGAGTAGGAAGGAACTACCCAGCTTTTTGTGATAGACACGAAAAGCTGGAGTAACTCAGCGGTCAGGCAGCATCTCTGGAGGACAAGGATAGGTGACGTTTCACAGAGTGCTGGAGTAACTCAGTGCGACAGGCAGCATCTCTGGAGAGAAGGAATGGGTGACGTCTCGGTTCAAAATCCTTCTTCAGATCACCTATTTTGTGAGGTCTGAAGAGAGGGTCTCAACCCAAAACGTCACCATTCCTTCTCTTAAGAGGTTGCTGCCTGTTCCGCTGAGTTTCTCCACAACTTGGTGTCTATTAAGCAGGAACTGCTTGCTTATCTGAAATTGTTATATTCAATCTCAAGTTCACGAGGAGCTGATGGAGGTGAGGTGCTGCTCTCACCTAATTGATTACATTCTCCTTCTTCCCCTGAAGGCACAGAGCAGCAGCTTTAAGGCTCAGCCCTGTCCCTAACTTTACCCGGAGCTTTGTTCAATGCCCATGTTTTGCATGTCCCACCCCTCAGGAGAGAGGATCCAAGTCCATCACAAACCCGTGGCGGTGTCAGTCAGCGCTACTTCAGGATCTGCTCTGTGTGTAGACGTACGGAAAACTCCAAACATGATGACTGCTCTGCCGTAGTGGAGAGGGGTAGGAGCGGTGGACTGCCAACACATGGAGTCACAGCAGTGACCATCAGTGAATGCACACACTCACGCTCACACCAGTTAACCTTACACAATGCCTGCGCCCCCCAACCCAATCCCAACAACCCCACCCAACCCTGTATGCCTCACACTGACCCCTGACCCTGCAACCCCACCCCGACCCTGTACTCCTCACGTGACTGGGACTTAACCCTAACCCAATCCCTGCAACCCTACAACACTCCTCATTGAACCTGACCGACCCAACCCTTCCTCCCCGTCCCTATCCCTCTTATGCCCCTTCACTAACACTGTACCTACCACACTAACTCACCCCATGACCTAACCATGAACCCCAACCTTTTGGGGGTGCCCCACCAAATCCTGTACCTCTCACCCTAACTCTGCTCCTCCAACCAAAACCATCACCTCCCTCAAACCCTTCCTTCCACACCAACCCTGCCCCCCGACCAAAGCTGTACCCCCCTCCCAAACCTTCACCCTCACCAATCCCTGCCCCCCCTGCCCTCTCCGCAGCCCCAGACCCAACTCCCCATATCGGACATCACCACACCTCACCCGAAACCTGCCTCTCCCCGACCCCATCCAAATCCCTCCCCCCCCCCCGTAGCCCACGAACACTACAGTCCGCACTCGGTGTGGGAGAGAAACGGCATGACCGGGGGGTGGGGGAGGGGGGGCAAAGTTAGGACTCTGCATGGAGTACTCTGTAACGTGGTCCAGCGCCTTTATGTAGCCCCTCTTTGCATACCTTGTGTACAGAAAAGAAAAGAATATCACTGTGACTTGTCACTGTGATAATAAAGTATCACACACCCACACTCACTCACACACACACCAACACACACTCACTCACACATCACTCACACACTCAGATTCACACACACACACATCACTCACACACACACACACACAACACACTCACTCACACACTCAGACTCACTACACACACACACACTATACTCAACACTCAGACTCACACACTCACTCCACACTCAGACTCACACTCACACAACACACACACACTCACCACTCATCTACTCACTCACTCACACCACTCACTCACACTCAGATCACTCACACACACCAACACACACTCACACACACACACTCACTCACACACTCACTCACACACTCACACACTCACTCACACACTCACTCACACACTCACTCACACACTCACTCACACACTCACACACCCACTCAACAACCCACGCATCCACCAAACCCTCATTCATCCCTTCACCACTCGCTCACTCGCTCATTCATTCATTCATTCATTCACAGCCATGAATGGACAGGGGGTTGACACTGGCACTGACCAAAGTCGATGCCCTCCGACACCTTCCCTCTGGCGACAGACAGCAGGATGGCTCCTCGCCCGTTCTCACACGCCTGGAACACAAGGCAAGAAACTCAGCGGCAGCCGGCGACCCCACTCGCCCGCACCAGGAGAAGAGACGGCAGCACCGTACACACGCAGCACCCCGACCGTGCAGAGGATAGGAACGCACTCTCAGCACAAGCATCCGACAAATAACACAGGCGGGCAACAATGCTGGGGAAACTCAGCGGGTGAGGCAGCATCTATGGAGAGGAGGGAATAGGCAACATTTATCGGGTCGAGACCCTTCTTCAGGTTGTTGTAAGGGGGGGGGAGGGGCGGGGATGACGAACATTGACTTATCTAATTTTCAGTAGTCCCTGCTTTCTCCTCCCCTTCCCAGCTCTCCCTCAGCCCACTGTCTTCCGCCTTTCTTTCTTCCACCCCCCCCCACATCCCTCACATCAGTTGAAGAAGGTCTCGACCCAAAGCCTATTTTCCTTTGCTCCATAGATGCTGCTGCACCCGTGTGGTTTCTCCAGCATTTTTGTCTACATCGATTTTCCAGCATCTGCAGTCTCCTTCTCAAATGGTTTTTTTTCCGGAAACATGGGGGAAGTATCCACGTCTCAGAAACAAAGGTCGTCATCAGCACTGAACCCTCTGGTCACTCGCGTGTCAGGGCGGCTCTCCCTCTGGGAGGCACTAGGGGGAATGCAGTACGGTCACAGATCTTGGTTTCTCACTTTAACCAGCCATTATGTTAGGGGGGGGGGGGGGTGGGGGGCGATTCCTAGACGGGGTTGGGAACACATACCGACAACCCCCAAAAGGCCAACAGTCCACAGCACAAGAGAGACAAGAACAGGAGGGGGGGAGAGCCGGGACCAGCCCGGGCAGGCGGACCAGGCACACGCCCCGCGATGCTGTGAACAGCGCAGCGGGCAGGAAGCGGAGCCGAGTCGAGCACTACGACCACACGAAGAGGAGACACCGCAACAGTGACGGACGCCACGACCTCCTTCCTATCCCCGCCCCGCTCTCCTCACCCACTCGCATCCCCTCCCCATCTCCTCCCCTTTCTACCCCTCCCCTTCCTCTCCACAGCTCCTCTGTCTTCCTCCACTCCTCCACCCACCTCCTGATACTTGTCCAGAGCCCACGCTGGTCTCAGCAGCATCATGTGTTCAATGAAATTGTGTTTGTTTCTTTGATTGGTTTCTTGTTTTCCCTGTTGTGAAAAGGAGAGAGAAATATTGGGATTTAAATATTCGGGTAAATAGAAGGTCTGAAATCCTGAGTGCTTCTGTGTTTAGTTAGAGGTGGCAGCGCGGAACAGGCCCTTCGCCCCGGAGTCCGTACCCGCCTAGCGATCCGCACTCTTAACACTACCCTACACACTCTGGGGACAATTTACTCTTTTTTTACACAAAGCCTACAAATCTCCAGGTTCTCCTGTACGTCCTTAGAGGAGTAGGAGGTAACCGGAGCACCCGGAGAAAACACTATGGTCACGGGGGAGAACTGTGCAAACCCCGTACAGACAGCATCTGAGTGTCAGGATTTGAACCGGGTCTCTGGCGCTGTGAGGCAGCAAACTCTTACCTTGTCTCTGCGCCTGCTCCCCAAAATCTGGGCATTTTGATTGCCTGGAAAAAACAGGCAGGTTTGCCCGGTCATAAGTGATAGGAGAGACTTAGGCCATTCGGCCCATCATGTTTTACTCCGCCATTCAATCTAGAATGATCTATCTGACCCTCCAACCTATTCTCCTGCCTTCTGTGATGGTCACAATTGATAGCGTTGCAGGCTCGTAGGGCATATGGCCTGCCTCATGCACTATTTTCTATTCTTAATCAAGAAATCCATATATCTCTACCTTTAAGAAATATCAATGACGGACTCCACAGCCTTCTGTGGAAAATAATTACACAGATTCACACCCCTGACTAAAGAAATTCCTCTTCTTCCCAAGAGGAAGTACTTTAATTCTGAGGCTGTGCCTCTAGAACTAAGGACTTCCCACTAGTGAAATATCCATAAATCCACTCTAAACAGGTCTTTCACTATCTGTATGTTTCATGAGGTTCCCCCTCATTCTTCTAAACTCCAGCGTAGTACAGGGCCAGTGCTTCACAGCTCATCATAGGTTAACTACTAATTTCTGGGATCATCTTGTAACCTTCTCTAGAGCCACACCACATCCAAATTGCTCACAATATTCCAAATGTGGCCTCACCAGCATCTTGGGAGCTTCAGCATTACATCCCTCAGAGGGCGGTGGAGGCCGGTTCTCTGGATGCTTCAAGAGAGAGCTAGATAGGGCTCTTAAAATAGCGGAATCAGAGGATACGGGAGAAGGCAGGAAAGGGGTACTGAGTGGGGGGGAGATCAGCCATGATCAACATTGAATGGCGGTGCTGGGCTCGAAGGCCGAATGGCCTACGCCTGCACCTATTGTCTATTGATTTGCTTCTGGTGAAGGGGTTGTCACAGAGTGGAATAAGAGGTCCTCAGATAGGAGGCCCCGTTAATCCTGGTGATTCTTGTCCACGGAGCAGCCTGACCTCTAGGCCGAGGATCCCTTACCTGCTCGTACCAGGAAGCCACGATGTTCTCCATGTAATGGTAGCTGGTGAAGAACGACACGATTCCATCCGGGACAATGGCCGACATCTCCAGGCAGTAGGTTGCCATAGTTACGGATCACAGCTGGAGCGGCGGACGAAAGGAAAGTTAGTCCTCCGACATTTCGGATGAATTGAGGGGCACAAAGTTATGATGAGGTACAAGGTGCAGTTATTGGCCACACTATCCCTGGGCTAAACAGCTTAAATGTTACAGCTTTGTGTGAAAGCGTCTAATCGTCGTAGAGAGACAAACGCTGGAGTAACTCAGTGGGACAGGCAGCCTCTCTGGGGAGAAGGAATGGGCGACGTTTCGGGTCGAGACCCTTCTCAGACCTTGTCGGTGAGATGAGAAGAAACCTCTTCAAAGTAGACATTACCTTGCGGAGATTTCTCGTGGAGCAGACAAGAGGCTTCACTGTGAAAACTCCTCTTGGCATGTCTACTTTGTGAATTTCTCCTCTCTCCGACAGACATAATAATCGTGGAGGCTCTACAATTGGTCACAAAAAAGACCATAAAATGTAGGCTTAAGATAGACATAAGATGCTGGAGTAACTCAGCGGTTCAGGCAGCATCTCATGGAGAGAAGGTATAGGTGACGTCTCGGGTAGGAGCTTTCTTCAGACCCAAAGTTGAAGAAGGTTTCTGGACATGAAATGTAGAGTTAACGTTTCTTCAGCCTGATACATGTAGCTTCGGCCTGATACATTCTGCATGTACCAAAACACAAGGGCACGTGTAGACACAAGTGCTGGAGTAACTCAGTGGGACGGGCAGCATCTCTGGGAGAGAAGGAATAGGTGACGTTTCGGGTCAAGACCCTTCTTCAGGCGGGACAAAGATAGAATGTAGTCCGGAGACAGTGAGACTAGTGGGAGAACTGGGAAGGGGATGGAAGAGAAAGCATGGGCTACAGTCAATGTTCGTTACGCTGGGGTGGTAAAACTACCCAAGCGAAATAGGAGGTGCTGTTCCTCCAATTTTGCGCTGGGGCTTCACTCTGACAATGGCTGGAGGCCCCAGAACAGAAAGGAGGCCCAGCATCTGCAGTTCTGTCTTACACAAGGGCACAGAGTTGCTGATATTTTGGGTGCTGGTCCCAACAAACAACCAATTACTACATGTTTAAGAAGGAACTGCAGAAGATGCTGGAAAAACCGAAGGTAGACAAAAAATGTTGGAGCAACTCAGCGGGTGAGGCAGCATCTCTGGAGAGAAGGAATAGGCGACGATTTGGGTCGAGGCCCTTCTTCAGACTCAATGACAGGTCAAACAATCACTCACCAATGTCCTCCCTGGTTTTCAAACTTGGAGCTAATCGTCACCTGATCATTGCCTCGACCCACGATCTGAAACGGAAACCACAAACAAAATGTGAGGGGCGGCACGGTGGCGCTGCAGTAGAGTTTGCTGCCTCAAAGCGCCTGAAGACAGGGGTGCTGTTCTGTACGGAGTTTGCATGATCTACCCGTTGACCTGCGTGGGTTTTTCTCCGGAGATCTTTGGTTTCCCCCCACACTCCAATGACGTACAGGTTTGGAGGTTAATTGCTTGGTATAAATGTAAAATTGTCCTTAGAGTTAAGGCCTTCCCACTTTCATGACCTAATTCACGACCTCTGCTGAGTTTGCCCTTGACTTGTACTCGCTGCATGGTCGTCACGAGGAGGTCGTAGGTAAGATCGAGTAGCCAAGTGATGATGCTAGTTGTAAGTACTCGTGGCATCAGTGGGTCGGGGCGTTGCGTTTTTTTCAACATGATGAAAAATGTCCACGAGTAAAAAAGGTTGTGAATTAGGACGTGAAAGTGGGACGGGCCCTTTAGTGTACGGGGATCGCTGGTCGGCCCGAAGGGCCCGTTTCCACGCTGGATCTCTAAACTAAACTAAAACTACGAACTAAACCTGTCTCAATTGTAGAAGAAACTGTGCCCAGTGTTAGATAGTGGCCAGACTTACCATGGACAGAGGCAAGGTTCTGGCCAAAGTCATGGTGAACGTGGCCAGAATAACAGGCCGGAAGTCCAGGATTTTGGATACATGTCCAGAGGGGATAAAGTCTGCAAACAACGTCAAACAGTACAACCTTACTGCGGGAATTATTTTAGTATCGTCTTATTACTGTCATCTGCACTGACATACAGTGAAAACACATTATGTGTAGGAAGGAACTGCAGATGCTGCTAGACACCAAATGTACGGACACACAGAGTGCTGGAGTAACTTCAGTGGGACAGGCAGCATCTTGGAGAGAAGGAATAGGTGGCGTTTCGGGTGGAGACTCTCATTTCGACACGATTTGAGTTAGGACGCGATTTGGGGCTTTGATCTCTTTCGGTCCTGAGCCTGGACAAAACGAAGATGCTGCCTGACCCACTTTTTCCCAACTCCAGGTCTCCCCTCCCCCATACTTTCAATGTGATGAGGCTTCCAGTCATTTCTGTACACTTGCTAATCGGGGATGTGCTTAGGTACAGCACTCCAGATGAGAAAAGTATTTCACTCTGCATGTACACATGTGGTTATAAAAGCATCATTACACCACAAGAAGGGTCTCAACCCGAAAAAAAACGTCACCCATTCCTTCTCTCCAGAGATGCTGCCTGACCTGCTGCGTTACTCCAGCACTCTGTGAAACGTCACCCTATCCATGTTCTCCAGAGATGCTGCCTGACCCGCTGAGTTACTCCAGCACTCTGTGAAACGTCACCTATCCATGTTCTCCACAGATGCTGCCTGGCCCCCTGAGTTACTCCAGCTCTGTGTGTAAATTTTATTTGGTGTAAACCAGCATCTGCAGTTTGCTTCCTACACAGCGCGAGTAGAATATAACCCGTACACGCCAGCTACAGCCTTGTCTGGACAGCGGTGGGAGGAATAGTTAACAAGCTCGGGAATGCCTCACACAGCACTAAATTAAATCTGACAATTTTATTGCAAAGGAAGCTTAATGAAAGACCGGCGAAAGTGGAAATGAAAACATTCGTTCAAATCACACAAACAAATCCACATTTTGATTATAGAAATAAATTTGTCACTCAACCCCAGAGGTAATAATCACTGACTGAAAAACGCTCAAAGACGGGCTTAATGGGCGATGGATGGATCCAAGCAGCTTAAAGAGAGGATGCAAAAGTCCACAACGTTTAAGAGGGTTTGTTTTATAATAAACCATGATGTTAGCTTGTAGTCTCCCAGGCAGCATTGCATCCCTCCTCACACATCACACACAGGGTGGTGGGTGGATGGAACCAGCTGCCAGAGGAGGTAGGTGAGGCTGGGACTTATCCCAACGTTTAAGCAACAGTTAGACAGGTACATGGATAGGACGGGCTTGGAGGGATATGAATCAAAACACGGGCAGGTGGGACTAGTGTAGCTGGGACATGTTGGCCGGTATGGGGCAAGTTGGGCCGAATGGCCCGTTTTCCACACTGTATTCAGTCTGACTTTCACACACAAGCACCTCCAGGGAGGAATTAATGCCGGTTTTGGATAGGGTAATGGTCATAAAATGAGACCAGTCCAAGTTTATCACAGTTTAGTTTAGAGATACAGCACGGATACAGGCCCTTCAGCCATCAGACCCCCGCGCCAGCAGCAATCCCAGGACATTAACACTATCCAACACCCACAGGGGACAATCTACAATTTTACCGAACCAAGTAACCTACAAACCTGCACGTCTTTGGAGTGGCATGAAAAACACTGACATCACTTGGTTATTTATATTTTATGGATTGTGAATGTCACATTTATGAATGAGTGAAGCATATATTAGCATGAACTATCACGTCGTGGAGATGGCAGTGCTGAGTGAGATATCCACTTGAATCCACTGCAATCCATCTGATTAAGGTGGGCCCACAATGCTATCCAAGACTACGATGATATATTTACAAATCATTCCAAAGTCCTTATCGCAGATTAAACGCCTCACTATATCATTTTGTGTCATGATTTTTAGAGCAACATTTACAATTGAAAATACTTATGTAAACATTTATTTTTAAGTGAACATTTGCTTACAACTAGATAGTCTCTAGGGGGCGGCGTGGTGACGCAGCGGGTAGAGCTGCTGCCTCACAGCCGAGGGACCCGGGTTCGATCCTGACTATGGGTGCTGACTGTATGGAGTTTGCACGTTCTTCCTGTGACCTGCGTGGGTTTTCTCCTGGTGCTCCGGTTTCCTCCCACACCCCAAAGACGTTCAGGTTTGTAGGTTAATTGGCTTTGGTAAAATTGTAAATTGTCCTGAGTGTGTGTAGGGTGGTGTTAATGTGCGGGGATCCCTGGTCCCCACTATCTCGGTGGGACTGTTCCCGCGCTGCATCTCTAAACTAAAATGATAGGGTACACAAAATGCTGGAGAAACTCAGCGGTGGGGTGGGGGGAGGAGGGGGGGTGCAGCAGCATCTATGGAGCGAAGGAAATAGGCCTCTTAAAAATGGTAGTTCTTTGAAACTTAAGAATACAAAGCAAGGCAGTTACGACAAACCTTCGTAAAACAATAGAGATTGTGAACCAGCTCGATTTATCACAGTTTAGGAAGGATAAAACAGCCTTGGAGTGGGTGTGGAGATTTACTGGAATGGTGTGATGGAGGGGACCTGTTACTGAAGGTATCTGCAGAAGGAACTCCAGATGCTGGAAAAATCGAAGGTGGACAAAAATGCTGGGGAAACTCAGCGGGACAGGCAGCATCTATGGAGCGAAGGAATAGGTGACGTTTTGGGTCGAGACCCTTCTTCAGCGAAATCAGAGCAGAGATTTCACATCTTAAAATTAAGAACGCTGAGAGAAATTGTGTCGAGGAATTACAATAATTAAAAACTGTGACAGATGGAAACTGGCCCCACTGTTGTAAGGTCAGAGATGAGAGGACGTATTCTACACCTCACGCTGCCTCGGCAAGGCCAGCAGCATCATCAAGGACCCGTCGCACCCCGGCCACTCCCTCTTCTCCCCGCTCCCATCAGGCAAAAGGTACAGAAGTGTGAAAACGCACACCTCCAGATTCAGGGACAGTTTCTTCCCAGCTGTTATCAGGCAACTGAACCATCCTATAAACAACTAGTGAGCAGTGCTGGGCTACCATCTACCTGGAGACACTTGGACTATCTTTATTCAGACTTTATCTGCAACTAAACATTATTCCCTTTATCGTGTATCTGTACACTGCGGACGGCTCGATTGTAATCATGTATTGTCTTTCTGCTGACTGGTTAGCACGCAACAACAGCCTTTCACTGTACCTCGGTACACGTGACAATAAACTACACTGAACTAATGGCGATTGGAGAAGAATACGAGGAGCAACCTTTACCCAGCGAGGGGCGAGGGTGGTTGAATGGTACAGATGGTGTTGCAGCCTCACTGCTCCAGCGACACAGGTTCGATCCTGAGCTCGGCTGCCACCTGGAGTCAGTTGCACATTTGTCCTGTGAGCACACATGCTCCTGTTTCCTCCCGCGTCCCAGAGACTCGCTGGCAGATGGACTGGCGATGGTAAATTATACCTTTGGGTGATAAAGTCACAAAAGAGTACGACGCGGGAAGAAGGTTGACGGAATTTTAGGGAAGAGAAGGAGAGGATTAACGGGACTGAGAGGATTGATGTGACAGAAGTTAGCGCAAATCCAACTGTCCCAGTGGCCACCGTCTGTGCGCTGATGAGTGAACGACGATCAGAAACGCGCTGGTGACAGGATGCTGGACACAGAACGAGATCAGCACGGGAGATAACCCGTGGAATCGGAGGCATAATGGTCGTGCTGCTGAACTATCCTCCACGTGCCTGGATTATGGTCTGGATGTACAAATCCCACCACTAAAGCCAAATGTTCAAGCAATTAAATAAAAACACATCAGTAATGGTGACCAAGAACCTCCCACGTTTCTGGAAAAACCTATTTAGTCATAGAGTGATGCATCATCCTTTGTATGAAAAAGTTACCCCTCAGATTCCTATTAAATCTTTCCTCCTTCACCTTAAATCTATGTCCTCTGGTCCTCGATTCACCTACTCTGCGCAAGAGATTCTGTGTGTCTACCCTCTCATGATATTCTACACCTCTGTAAGATCACCCCTCATCCTCCTGCGCTCCAAGGAATAGAGACCCAGCCTGTTCAACCTCTCCCTGTAGCTCACACCCTCTAGTCCTGGCAACATCCTCGTAAATCTTCTCTGTACACTTTCCAACCTAACAACATCTTTCCTGTAACACGGTGCCCAGAACTGAACACATATACGCTATATGCCGTCAAATGTCTTATATAACTGCAACATAACCTCCCAATTTCTGCGCTCAATTTGCTTCGGTAATGTTGGGGGAAGAATGTCTGGAGTTGTTTCTTTGTCCGGCTGTTGTGGCTCTGAACCAGGCAACTGAGCGGGGTCAATAATTCTCTGTCGATGCCACTCACATCCGTAACTAAATAAATGGAGTAACAGTATCTGAATTAACCGTTAACTTAATCACTACAAAACACGGCCATCGGGTCACACCGCACGGAAACAGGCCCTTCAGCCCCACTTGCCCTTGCCGACCAAGATGTCCCATTGACCTGAAGTCTGAAGAGGGGTCTCAACCAGAAATGTCCCCCGGTGCAATTGTAAAGAAGGCACATCAGCGCCTCTACCTCCTGAGAAGATTTCGGAGATTCGGCATGTCGAAGAGGATTCTCCTAGACTTCTACAGATGCATGGTAGAGAGCATTCTGACTGGTTGCATCGTGGCCTGGTTCGGCAACTTCAACGTCCAGGAGCGAAAAAGACTACACGATGTTGTGACCACTGCCCAGTCCATCACCGGCTTTGACCTCCCCACCGTCGAAGGGATCTATCGTAGTCGCTGCCTCAAAAAGGCAGCCAACATCATCAAGGACCCACACCATCCTGGCCACACACGCATCTCACCACTGCCATCAGGAAGAAGGTACAGGAGCCTGAAGACTGTAATGTCCAGGTTCAGGAACAGCCTCTTCCCCACAGCCATCAGGCTATTAAACACAACGAATAAGCTATGAGCTCCGAACAGCAAACGACTATATTATTATTTGTTATTTGCACTATAATTGTTATTTATTGACCTTTTTCTTTTTTTCCCCCCGTTATATACTATGTTTACATATTCTGCTGTGCTGCAGCAAGTAAGAATTTCAATGTCCCATCCGGGACACATGACAATAAACACTCTTGACTCTTGACATTCCTTCTCTCCGGAGAAACTTTCATGTATTTTGTGTTTTTATAACTGTTGCCAGATCAATTTTCCTCCTGGATAAATAAAGTTCTATCTTATCCTATTATTCCTGTTCCGCTGAGTTACTCCGGCATTTTGTTTCCCATGGATTGGTCACGTTTGGCCCATATCCCTCTAAACTTTTCCTATCCATGTACCTGTCCAAATGCCCCTGCTCAGAGTAATGTTCTCAGACTCAGACCTACCTGAAGTGAAGGACAGGGTTAACAACTGTCGAGTTCTGTCATCAAAAGGTTCCATGATGATGGTGAAACCTGGGGCAACAAACGGAAATGTTGTGAATTATCTGCGTCATCGGAACGGACTGTTGCATCCCAACCCGGCACCGTTCATCAACTCCCCTTGTAGAGTAGGAACAGGTGTGATTCTGTTCACACCCCTGACTCTGGGTGAGCAGAGACCCAGACACACACGCGCACACATATATACACACACACACACACACACACACACACACACACACACACACATATATAAATATATATATACACATACACACGCACCCGACACACACACACACACGCACATATATACACACACGCACCCAGACACACACGCGCACACATATATATACACGCACGCACACACACATGCACACAGACACACACACACACATATATACACACACATATATACACACACACATCCATACACACACGCACCCAGACACACACGCTCACACATATATATAAATATATATATACACATACACACGCACCCGACACACACACACACATATATACACACACACAGATATATACACACATACACACACGCACATATATATACACACTCATACACACACATATATATATACATATATGTACACACGCACACACATATATATACACACACACATATATACACACACACATATATATGAATATATACACATACTCACGCACCCGACACACACACATACATACACACACACGCACATATATACACACACGCAGATATATGCACACATATACACATACATATATACACACACATGCACACACACATATACACACACACATATATATATACACACACACATATATATATATACACACACATATATACACACACACACATACGTATATACACACATATATACACACACACGCGCATATACACACACGCACACATACTCTGCCTGCAGCAGCAGTTGCTGAGTGAGTCAGGGGCCACAGAGCTGCTGACCAGGGGCCATTACCTTTGGTATATGTGCTGACCAAGGTGGCAAAGTTGGACACGAGCGTGATGGGTGAAAAGTCGGTGAGATCGGCGATTTCCAGCGTGCGCAGCAACGACCGCAACCTCTCCGCACAGAACCTACAGCACGAGGGGAAGGTGGAGCATTAAACAGCAGCAGGGACACAGCAACGTGACGAGGCTGAACCAAGACTCGCAGCAGATTCCCAAACGTCCAGCAGCAGGTCCCTAGTGTGTGTAGCATAGTGTTAGTGTACGGGGAACGTTGGTCGCCACGGACCCGGCCTGTTTCCATGCTGTACCTCTCAACTAAACTACACAGGAAGAGAGAAATTCTTGCTATTTAGGGACTGCAGTGTAGGTTCACCAGGTTAATTCCCGGGATGGCGGGACTGACATATGAGGAAAGAATGGATCGACTGGGCTTGTATTCACTGGAATTTCGAAGGATGAGAGGAGATCTTAAAGAAACATATAACATTCTTAAGGGGTTGGACAGGCTAGATGCAGGAAAAATGTTATCAATGTTGGGGGAGTCCAGAACCAGGGGTCACACAGTTTAAGAGTAAGGGGTCGGCCATTTAGTTCTGAGATGAGGAAAAACGTTTTCACCCAGAAAGACAATAGACAATAGGTGCAGGAGTAGTCAATTTGGCCCTTCGAGCCAGCACCGCCATTCAATGTGATCATGGCTGATCATCTCCAATCAGTGCCCCGTTCCTGCCTTCTCCCCATATCCCCTGACTCCACTATTTTTAGAGAGTTGTGAATCTGTGGAATTCTCTGCCACAGAAGGCAGTGGAGGCTGATTCACTGGATGTTTTCAAGAGTCAGATTTAGCTCTTCGGGCTAACGGAATCAAGGATATGGGTAGAAAGCAGGAACGGGGTACTGATTGTGGATGATCAGCCATGATCATATTGAATGGCGGTGCTGGCTGAAGGGCTGAATTGCCTCCTCCTGCACCTATTGTCTATTCTATAAGGAAGACCACAAATCCGTTACTCTGCCATTCTGGTACCTGAGGGGTTTCCGCTCGATGCAGACTTTATCGAAGATGTCCTTCAAGAAGGAGGGAGGATTCTCGGCCACCACATGTTGTACCCTCAGCGCGACTTAAATACTCCAAAAACCGCTTCATAAACCCAACAAAATGCTCGGCTGTGCGGATGCTGCCCGGCACTGACTCTGCGGGGAAAGGAACGGAAACGCATGAGCAACTGACTACATCTTGGACAATACAGCTCACCCCCTCCGTGACACACTGGTCACCTTCTGCAACTAGTTTCCACCAAGATGCGGCACAGAACGCCACAGGAGATCCTTCTTCCCTGTGGCTATCAAAGTGTACAACTCCTCCCCTTCTGTCGTGGGGTAGACCGACTCCCCTCCCCCCCCTCCCCCCCAACCTTTGCACACCCCCAATCCTTTCCACTCGTCACTGTAATTTCATGTTTCATGTATCTTGTGTTTCATGACTGTTGGCCGACCATTTACCCTCCTGGGATATATAAGGTTCTACCGCATCGGATCAATGCTCGCGCTTTCACCGACAAATTCAATGGGTGTCACGGCGGCGCAGCGGGTAGAGCTGCTGCCTCACAGCGCCAGAGACCCGGGCTCCATCCTGACCACGGGCGCTGTCTGTACAGAGTTTGCATGTTCTCCCCGTGACCTGCGTGGGTTTTCTTCGGGTGCTCTGGTTTCCTCCCACACTCGAAAGACATGTAGGCTTGTAGGTTGATTGGCTTGGTAAAAATTGTAAATTGTCCCTAGTGTGTGTAGGGTAGTGTGAGTGTGCGGGGATCGCTGGTCGGCGCGGACTCGGTGGGCCGAAGGGCCTGTTTCCGCGCCGTATCTCTAAACTAAACTACATTAAATTACCAAGGGTGTTGAATGGAGGGACAAGTAAAACCCAGGTAGCAAGGGTGGGGTTTACTGCCCTGGGGGAGCGGCAAATGTTTCTTAAACGTTGCGTTAGTACACGCCTAAACGTTGTGGTCACGTTTAGTTTTTGTTCAGTTTACTGTCACGTGTACCGAGGTACAGTGAAAAGCTTCTGTTGGGTGCTAACCAGTCAGCGGAAAGACAATACATGATTACAATCGAGCCATTTACAGTGTACAGATACAAGATAAAGGGAATAATGTTTAGCGCAAGGTAAATCCAATAAAGTGCGATCAAGGATAGACTGAGGGTCACCAATGAGGCAGAGAGTAGCTCAGAATTGCTCTCTAGTTGTTGGTTGTTGTAATATTTGTATCTCCAATTCCTGAGGCGAAGGGGCAACAATCAGGACCTTTGTGAGTGAGGTACAGGAGTTGGAATGGCATTTGGTGAGTAGGTGGCGAGGGTGTGCGGGACTGTGCCCCCAGGTACACCGCGTCATAATGCTCGCTGCACTTTAACTATGTGTGTACAGCACGAAAGTGGTCCACATTCACATTCGCACCTTGTAGGATTTCATCTGGTAATACTGGGTTGGATAAATATACGTCTGTTTTCTCTGGCAATGTGAGCTTCCTTCAGTCCTTGCACCAATTGCCGTACTCATCCTTCAATTTGCAGCATCTGTCTCCTTTAAACTACAGCGAGAGAGAGAGAGAGAGAGAGAGAGAGAGAGAGAGAGGGAGGGGGGGGGAGAGAGAGAGGGAGAGAGAGGGGGGGGGGGGGGGGGAAAGAGAGGGAGAGAGATACACACAGTTATTCAGGAAGAGCATTGAAACGTGTTGTTACAGAATTTAGTTTAGTTTAGAGTTACAGCGTGGGAAACAGGCCCTTCGGCCCACTGAGTGTCCCCCCCCCCCCCCCCCCGGTCATTCCTTCACCTCCCCGCTCCCGTCCGGCAGAAGGTACAGAAGCTTGAAAGCTCACACCACCAGAAAAGGAACAGCTTCTTCCCCTCTGTTATCTGAACGGCCCTTCCATAAGCTAGGGTAACTGTCTGATTCACCTCTACCCCATTGCGGACATTGGACTTTTCTCTGGACTGATGCGCTACAATGCTGAGAACTATATATATCCTGCACTCTGTATCTTCCCCTTTGCTCCACCTGTTGGACTGGGGTTTGACGACTGTATTTATGTACGGTACGTCTGATCTGTTTGGATAACATGCAGAACAAAGCCTTTCCCTGTACCTCAGTACACGTGACAATAATAAACATATTTCTTCTTCCCTGATGTTAGCAGACATCTGAATGGCCTTCTCATAAGGATGTACCCTCTCTCTGCATCCTTCCCCCACCCAAGTCACACCAGCTTCTCATTCTCACCCAGCAAACAGCTAACAATGGCCTGTTTCCTTTATCATTGTTATTTTTCTGCATATATTTAATTCAATGTTCCTTATCTCTCTAAATCATTATCTATATCTCTCGTTTCCCTTATCCCTAATCAGTCTGAGAATGGTCTCGACCCAAAACGCCACCCATTCCTTCTCTCCGGAGATGCTGCCCAGAGTTACTCCAGCATTTTGTTGAGTTTAGTTTAGAGATACAGTGCGGACGCAGGCCCTTCGGCCCACAGAGTCTGCACCGACCAGTCATCCCCCTTAACACTATCCTACACCACGAGGGACAATTGACATTTACACCAAGCCAATTAACCTACAAACCTGCACGTCTTTGGAGGGTGGGAGGAAACTGAGGATCTCGGAGAAAACCCACGCAGGTCACGGGGAGAAACTCTGTACAGACATCGCCCGTCGTCGGGATGGAACCCGGGTCTCCGGCGCTGTGCGGCAGCAGCTCTACCCGCTGCGCCACCAAGGCCGTCCTCTATCACACGTTACTGACGCAGGAAGAGGATGCACAAAGGTGTTGATTTAACCACTCACTGTTGGATGGTGTTTTGGAGTGTGTCGATGTTGGTCTGACAGTTGTCCAATGTGCGGCGGGAAATATTCACACTCATCGAGTCGATGCAGACGTTATCTGTGGGAGAAATGGACAGAAAACATCGTGGAAATACCGACGTGTTCTTGAATTTGCAGAAGCAAAGGCTAACGTGAACGAGCCAACAAGACGATGGCTATCCCGGTTCGACGGTTGAAATCTCGTTCGATCCCATGGGGTGAATCCCTGGCAATGAGGGGGAATTTGTAACAGTCCAATCCACACCAGAAAAGTGCCTTCAAGTACTCACCTTACCCAGGCAAGGTGGTTGATGGGACACATAGAAACATAAAAACATAGAAATTAGGTGCAGGAGTAGGCCATTCGGCCCTTCGAGCCTGCACCGCCATTCAATATGATCATGGCTGATCATCCAACTCAGTATCCCGTACCTGCCTTCTCTCCATACCCCCTGATCCTTCAGCCACAAGGGCCACATCCAACTCCCTCTTAAATATGGCCAACAAACTGGCCTCAACTACCTTCTGTGGCAGAGAATTCCACAGATTCACCACTCTGTGTGTGAAAAACGATTTTCTCATCTCGGTCCTAAAAGACTTCCCCCTAATCCTTAAATTGTGACCCCTTGTCTGGACTTCCCCAACATCGGAACATTTCTGAATGTAGTGGGTTAGGCAGGGGGTCAGTTGCTGAATAACACAGCTTTATTCCAAAGTTAGCCTGGTTCTTTGCTGACCCAGTATACCCGGTGCTTTAGACTGCGGAGATACAGTGTGGACTCAGGCCCTTCTGCCCACCGAGCCCGCGACGGCCAGCGATCACCCCGTACACTAGCACTATCCTACACACACAAGGGACAATTTACAATTTTTAACAGAAGCCAATTTACCGACAAAAGTGTGGAAGGAAACCGGAGCAACCGGAGAAAACCCACGCAGGTCACGGGAGAAGGTACAAACTCAGTACAGACAGCACCCGTGGTCAGGATGGAACCCGGGTCTCTGGCGCTGTGAGGCAGCAGCTCTACCCGCTGCACCACCGTGCCGCCCCTGAAGGCAGCGTTCAGAAAAACACAAACCGCCGTGGTACCGGTTGCAATAGGCAATAGCCAATAGGTGCAGGAGTAGGCCATTTGGCCCTTCGAGCCAGCACCGCCATTCAATGTGATCATGGCTGATCTCCCCATTTGGGAAGCAACTTTGATCTGGTGTTGTGTGTGGCTGAGGTCGCTGCAATGGCCACATACCGATGTTGTGGGCTTCATCAAACACCACCCACCGATCTCCGAGACAGCTCCTTGGACACCATGTCTGCAATCTTGGGATCCAGCAGGTAGTGGTAGCTGTAGACAATGATGTTCGCATGCAGAATCTGACGTGAGGGTCACAAAACAAATGTATTAGTGGTGGAGAGAAAGAGAGAGAACCGACAGGAAGGGTAGACGCACACGCACATCAGCCCATCAAACGTAGACACAAACTGCTGGAGTAACTCAGCGGGACAGGCTGGGGAGAAGAATAGGGTGACGTTTCAGGGCGAGACCCTTCTTCAGACTGAGAATCGGGGGAGCTGTCAGTAGCAGGGGAGCTGATTCTCAGTCTGAACCCACCTTCAGACTCTGAAGAAGTGTCTGGGAGTCTGACAAAGGGCCTCGACCCGAAACATCACCTATTCCTTCTTTCCAGAGATGCTGCCTGACCTGCTGAGTTACTCCAGCTTTTTTTGTGTCTATCTCTGGTTAAAGACTTAATGGGTCGATGTACCTGTGGATGAGTCAGCGATACTTGAGCTTTTAGTGTCTGTCACAGTCACACAACACACAAAACAGGGCCCTTCGGCCCATCTCGTCGTTATGCTGTAGATTCCTACACTCACACTCAACCCAGTTTTGAACGGTACTTTTCAGTCCAAGCACCCACAGGGGAGGAGATGGGAAAACTGGCATTCACTTACGGAATATCGAGCCAAGAAATAGGGGCACCAGCCCCTTCTGCCGCCCGTAAAACCTTCAGGTCATCCAGGTTATAAACGCCGGAGGAGAGGGGCTTCCAGTCTCCCGTGAACGTCAAACTCCTGACGGAAAGAAACCATTAGACAACCACAGGCACAGGAGGCCATTCGTTCCATTGACCCCCTGCCAGCTCCTGCAGAGGAATCCATTCACAGAGACATGCGATCGGAGTAGAATTAGGCCATTCGGCCCATCGAGTCTACTACTCCATTCAATCATGGCTGATCTATCGCTCCCTCCTAACCCCATTCTCCTGCCCACGGGGCGAACAGACAAGCTGCAGACAGACAGACAGACAGACACGACTCAGGTCACGACTGAACCTGCGCTGTGCTGTTCCATGTAGGAAGGAACTGCAGATGCTGGTTTAAACCGAAGATAGACACAAAAAGCTGGAGTAACTCAGCGGGACAGTAGAGAGAAGGAATGGGGTCGAGACCCTTCTGCAGATCCAAACCGAAATGCCACCCGTTCCTTCTCTCCAGAGACGCTGCCTGTCCCGCTGAGTTACTCCAGCCTTTTGTGTCTGTCTTCTGTTCTGTGTTCTATGCCCATGGAATCCTCTTTGAAAAGCCATGGTCAGGAGTGGCAGTAACTCCACTCTACCTGAGGCAAGTCCTCAGGTTTGACCCTCGAGCTGAAGGGCCAATCTGTCCCTCATCATGAACCTCCCTCTGAACCGAGCAAACGTCACCAGCGGAACGTCATAGGCCTTGAGGAACTCAGTCCCTGGGCAAGAAGTGGTTCATAAGATCACAGGATCATAAGTGATAGGAGTAGAATTAGGCCCATTCAGGCCCATCGTCTACTGCCATTCAATCATGGCTGATCTATCTTCTCCCTTCTAACCTCATTTCTCCCTGCCTTCTCCCCATAACCCCCTGACTCCCCGCACTAATCAAGAATCTATCTACCTCTGCCTTAAATATATCCACTGGCTTGGTCCTCCACAGCCTTCCGTGGGAAAGAATTCCGCAGTTTCACTACCCTCTGACTAAAGAAATTCCTCCTCATCTCCTTCCTAAATGAACATCCTTTAATTCTGTGGCTGTGCCCTCTGGTCCTAGACTCTCCCACGATTTGTGCCCAGGGTTCGTGGCGGGGGGTGACTGACCTCGTAGAAGTTGCAGATGGGCACGCTGGGGTTGCTGGAGTGCTGCATGCGGACGTGTGAGGCGGTCAGACTGTGGCACTTCCCATCCACCTCCTTCCCAAACCGCAGGCCACTGACCTGTGGCAAAACACGCCGAGTGTGAGCCGAGCGGCAAGCGGCCGTTAACCGCAGCGTCACCAAACCCCTGAAAACTCACCGCTGACCCCTCACCCCTTACTGACCCAAGACCCTTCAATGACTTCAGACCCAACGCTGACCCCACACCCCTTGCTGACCCCTCACCCAACGCTGACCCCAGACCCAACACTGACCCCCTCACCCCTTACTGACCCAAGACCCTTCAAGACCCTAGACCCAATGCTGACCCCAGACCCAATGCTGACCCCTCACCCCTTACTGACCCAAGACCCTTCAATGACCCTAGACCCAATGCTGACATCCCCAGACCCATGCTGACCCCTCACCCCTTACTGACCCAAACCCTTCAATGACCCCAGACCCAATGCTGACCCCACACCCAATGCTGACCCCACACCCCTCGCTGACCCCTCACCCAACGCTGACCCCTCACTGACCACACCACTATCACTGACTGTCCCGGACCACCCACCCTCCCCCAACCTACAACTGACCTCTGATGAGCTCCACTGTGTACCACGCGTCTCCCACCCCACCACTCACCTCCTCCGTCATCTCACAACCTCCCCCCCCCCCCAACCCCCCCCCCGTCCCCAGTGCAGGCTGGGTGATGCTGAGGGGGATTCACCTCCGGGTGGATGCAGAGGTTCTTCCTGGAGCTGAGAGCCAGCGCCAGGAACTGCTCCTTCTTCCCAGTCTGTTTCTCGTGGTACTCCAGCAACTTGCGGAGCTCCTCCACAACCTGAGGTGGGGGGGGGGGGGCAGGGGAGGAAGGATGGGGAGGGAGGGGTGTGAGAGAGGGGGAGGGAGGGAGGAACAGGAGGCAAAATAGTCGGTGATGTAGGTTAGAGAGCATAGAACTGGGGTTAACATAAGAAGGGTCTCGACCTGAAACGTCACCCACTCCTTTTCTCCTGAGATGTTGCCTGTCCCGCTGAGTTACTCCGGCTATTTGTGTCTATCTTCGGTGTAAATCAGCATCTGCAGTTACTTTCTACACTCAATTAGGCTTGGGGTTATTAATGACCCATGTACCGAGGTATAGTGACAAGCTTTGTGTAGGAAGGAACTGGTTTACACCGAAGATAGACACAAAAAGCTGGAGTAACTCAGTGGGACAGGCAGCATCTCTGGAGAGAAGGAATGGGTGACGTTTCGGGTCGAGACCCTTCTTCAGACTGAAGAAGATCTGGAGGTCTGAAGAAGGATCTCGACCTGAAATGTCACCCATTTCTTCTCTCCCGAGATGCTGCCTGTCCCGCTGAGTCACTCCAGCTTCTTGTACCTATCTTTAGTGAGAAGCTGCTACCCAAACTGATTGTAAATGGGAGTCAGCAAGTCATACAGCTTCCTTATCCACAAACTAATCACGCTGAAACTTCTGTGGAAAATGTGCAACACATCATCAACTCTGTATGTCGATCACTAGGAACTCATTCCTTGCAAACTGGACCAAATCTATAAATATCACTGGAATAATAACTGAAGAAAGAACTGATCTTTAATTCTGCATCACTTGAAAAAAAGCTGCAATTGCCTGAGGGAGCGGATGGCATGTTTCCTGGAATTATTATTCAACTATGTACTTTTTAAACTCCAAGAATTTTACAACATCCTTACCTTTTCTATCTCAGGAACTGTTCGTGAACAATAGATCAGCTTGGTCACTTCTGCAGGATAGGTCTGGAGTGACAAACAGAGGAAGCCACTTTAGTTTAGAGATACAGCACGGAAACAGCACCTTTGGCCCACCGGGTCTGCACCGACCAGCGATCCCCGCACACTAACACTACCCTAAACACACACTCGGTACAATTTACACAAACACCAAGCCAATTAACCTACAGACCTGCATGTATTTTGGAGTGTGGGAGGAAAACCAAAGATCTCGGAGAAAAAACCCGTGCAGGTCACAGGGAGGGCTTGGGTGTTGGGTGAGGGATTGGGTGGAGACAAGGTTAGGGGTCAGGGGTTAGGGTTAGGGTCCCTTCGGCCCACCGAGTCCGCGCCAACCAGCGATCCCCGCACGTTAACACTATCCTACACGCACTAGGGATATTTTGACATTCATACCAAGCCAATTAACCTATAAACATGCACGTCTTGGAGTGTGGGAGGAAACTGGAGATCTCGGAGAAAACCCACGCGGTCACGGGGAGAACGTACAAACTCCGTACGTAGTCGGGATGGAACCCGGGTCCCTCCCACCCACCCACCTCTCCCTCCCTCCCTCCCTCCCTCTCCCATGGACTGACGGCCATGCCTCAACCGTTTGATAAAGCCACAATCAGTGACAGCAGAGAGATGGTCTTCCCCGTTCCCGACGGCATTTCCAGAACTCCGTGCCCCTAAACACAGGGAAGAACAGCGAGCTGCATAAAGCCCGTTGACACTCACAACACATGTGATGGATGTCAAGCACCAACTCTTAACCCCCCCATATTCACATGCCTGTCTTCTTAAATGCCACTATTAGAAACATAGAAAATATTGCAGGTGTAGGCCATTCGGCCCTTTGAGCCGGCACCACCATTCATGGTTGATCATCCAGAATCAGTTCCCCCGTTCCAGCTTTCTCCCCATATCCTTTGATTCCGTTAGACCTAAGAGCTAAATCTAACTCTCCCTTGAAAACATCCAGTGAATTGTCCTCCGCTGCCTTCTGTGACAGAGAATTCCACAGATTTCACAACTCTCTGAGTGAAGACGTTTTTCCTCATTGTATCTGCCTCCACCATTACCCGTGGCAGTGAGTTCCAGGCACCCACTACCCTCTGTGTAAGAACGTGCCTCACCCATCTCTTTTATCTCCACCTGCTTGTGTTGCCACTTTCAGGGGTTCGTGGACTTGGACCCCAAGATCCCTCTACACAATCAATGGTGTTTAGGCTCTGTAGATGATGCTGGTTTACACCAAAGACAGACACAAAGTGCTGGAGTAACTCAGCGGGACAGGCAGCATACTCTTGGAGGGAAGGAATGGGCGATGGTTCGGGTCGAGACCCTTTTTCAGGCTCACTGAAGACTGGTCACCCATTCCTTCTCTCCAGAGATGCTGCCTGGCCCGCTGAGTTACTCCAGCTTTTTGTGTCGGTCCACTGTAAACTTTGACAGCCTTCATCACCCTCCGTATAGTTGGAAGAGTTTGTCAAAGCTTCTCCTCAACTCTGTCCTTGCCTAACTCCCCCTTCACCAACCCTCCCTCACTCCCCCTCACCTTGGCATCGAGGATTCTCTTCAGCTCCAACATGTAAGAATACTGCTCGGGGTAGATATAGTCATAGGGAAAGTACACACCAACAACCCATCGATATTTACCCTGCACAAGTGGAACAGAGATAAAAAACAATATTGTTAAACAGTGGTGCAGCGGGTAGAGCTGCTGCCTCACTGCGCCAGGGACTCGGGTACCATCCCGACTTGTGGTGCTGTCTGTACGGAGTTTGTTCGTTCTCCCCGTGACCTGCGTGGGTTTTCTCCGGGTGCTCCGGTTTTCTCCCACACTCCAAATACTTGTAGGCTTGGAGGCTAATTGGTTCGGCAAAAATTGTAAATTGTCCCTTGTGTATGTAGGATAGTGTCAGTGTGCGGGGATCGCTGGTCGGCACGGACCTGGCTGGGCCGAAGGGACTGTTTCCGCGCTGTATATCTAAACTAAACTAAAGCTGCTGAATGATGCATTGTTAAACACCGTTGCAAAAACATCACGTTGCCAAGTCAGTGGATATTTTTAAGGTAGAGATCGACAAATTCTTGATTAGAGCGGGTGTCAAGGGTTTTGGGGAGAAGACAGGAAAATGGGGTAAGAGGCAGCGACCAGCGTGGATGATAAACAGAGAAATGCTTTTATTGCTTCATCTCAGTCTAGGGTTTAAACACAGACTGGAACACTCAGGCGTTCCTGAGATATTAATCAGAAATTTAGAGATTGTCACCAAATCAGACTGAAGAAGGTCTTGGTCCGATACGTCACCCGTCCCCCTTCCCTCCAGAGGTGCTGCCCGTCCCACTGAGTTACTCCAGCTTTTTGTGTCCATCACTGAACTAAGTTTCCAGTTTAATAGCTTTGACATTTTTGGAGCTTCCACTGGCCACTGGGTTATGGGGTTTAGTTAATGACAATAGAGTTTTAGATGGATCAGTTTGGAAACTGCTGCGTTTTTATTGAGACTGAAGCTGTAATTCTTTAGCAGATGATACACATATATACGGAGAGCGTGATCCCTGCAGGAGATGGGAACCGATGGTGGAAAGACTATCTGCGGTGGGGGGGGGGGGGGGGGGGGGGGGGGGGGGGGGGGGGGGGGGGGGGGGGGGGGGGGGGGGGGGGGGGGGGGGTGAGGGGAGGGAACATGGGGAGACGAGGGTAGGGTAGGGAGGGAGAGGGGAGGTTGAGAGATGGTGGGAAGTAAAGTGGGGAGGGTGGAGGGGAGGAGGTGAGGAGGAGGAGGGAGAGTGGGGAGGGTAGAGGAGGTGAGGAGGGGGGGTGGGGGGTTAGGTAGTGAGTGAAGGGAGTGTGAGAGGGGTGTTGGGGGAGAGGTTAGTGGGGGTCACCACGGGGTGAGGGTGAGTTGAGGGCGGGTGGGCGAGTGAGGGGTGTCAGAGGCTGTTGGGGGTGAGAGCAGGGAGTGAGTGAGGGGGTGAGGGGGGGAGGAAGGGGTGATAGAGGGGGAGGGGGGGAGAGGGACGGTGAGGGGGGAGTGTGAGGGAGGGGGGGCACATTATTCCGGGTCCGCACCTCATCGCCGCCGCCGCCGCCGCTGGCCCCGCCCCCTGGTCCTCCAGGAGCCGCAGTGGAGCGTCGATGGGCGGGGCCAGGGAGCGCAGCGAGCGCCGAGCGGGCGGGACATCGATGGATGCTGGGCTGTGCCCAGACACCAGACACTGGACCCAGACACCAGACCCCAGATACTGACCCCAGACACCCAGACACAAGAACCCAGGACCCCAGACACTGGCCCAGACCCCAGATACTGGACCCAGACACCAGACCCCAGATACTGGACCCAGACCCCAGATACTGGACCCAGACACCAGACCCCAGATACTGGACCCAGACACCAGACCCCAGATACTGGACCCAGACACCAGACCCCAGATACTGGACCCAGACACCAGATACTGGACCCAGACACCAGACACTGGACCCAGAAACCAACCCCAGATACTGGACCCAGACACCAGACACCAGACCCCAGATACTGGACCCAGACCCAGACACCAGACCCCAGAATACTGGACCAACCCCACAGACACCAGATACTTGACACAGACACCAGACACCAGACCCAGACCACTGGACCCCAGAATACCTGGACCCAGACACAGGCAGACACTGGACCCAGAAACCCAGACCCCAGATACTGGGACCCAGACACCTGACCCCAGATACTGGACCCAGACACCAGAACCCCACTGGACCCAGACCCCAGATATACTGGACCCGGACCCACACCAGACACTGGACCCAGACACCACCTGGACCCCAGGACACGGACCCACTGACCCCCAGACCCAGACACCAGACTGGGAACACCAGATACTGGGACCCAGACACCAGACACTGGACCCACCCCCACTGGACCCATACCCCAGATACTGGACCCAGACCATCCAGACACCAACACCCAGGACACCAACACCCCAGACACTGGAACAGGGACCCCAGACACTGGACCCAGGACCCAGACTGGGACCAGACCCCAGACTGGAACCCCCAGACTGGACCCAGCCCCAAACACTGACCCCAGACTGGACCCCAGGGACACTGGACCCCAACACTGGACCCAGAGCACTGGAACCCAGACCCCAGACACTGACCCAGACACCTGGACCCCAGACACTGGACCCAGACCCAGAACTGGTGATCGGGAACCCCAGACACTGGATCCCTACAGACCCCCACGCTGGACCCCCAGGGGACACTGGACCCAGCCAAACACACCAGACTGGCACTGGACCCCATACCCCAGATAATTGGACACCCAACCCAGACAACCCCCACTGGAAAAACACCCCAGATGGACCCCAGAACACTGGAGACAAACTGGACCCCAGACACAGACACCAGACCCCAGATGGACCCCAGACACTGGACCAAGACCCCAGACACCAGACACTGGACCCCAGACACTGGACGCCGACATGGACCCCAGACACTGGACCCCAGGACCCCAGACACAGACACCAGACCCAGATCCCAGACACCAGACCCCAGATGGACCCCAGACACTGGACCCCAGATTCCCAGAACCCAGATACTCACCAGACACTGGACCACCAGATACTGACACACAGACACCAGACCCAACAGACACCAGACAGGATACTGGGGACAACACCAGACATCACTGGACCCCCAGACACCAGATCCCCACTTTTGGGGGGGGGGGGGGGACCCCAGACACTGGACCCCAGACCCCAGATCCCAGACACCAGACCCCAGACCCCAGATACTGGACCCAGAAACAGAGCCCCAGACACCAGACACCAGACCGCCCAGATACTACACAGACCACAGACACCGGCACCAGGACCCCCAGACTAAGCAGGACAGACACTGGACCCCAGACACACTAGGGGGGGAACCCTCACCCTGCAGCTGCTCAGGGGCAGGTTTTCCCACACACAGGTGGCGGGTGCACGGAACCAGCAGCCAGAGGAGGTAGTTGAGGCTGGGACTATGCCAACATTTGTGCTGCAGGACAAGGATAGAACAGGTTTAGAGGGTTATGGGCAGACAGTGGAGGAGATGGGCCGAAGGGGGCAGAGCTTCTGTAGGAAGGATCTGCAGATTGCTGGTTTAGACTGAAGACAGAACACAAAATGCTGGAGTAACTCAGCGGGTCAGACAGCATCTGTGGATAGAAGGAATGGGAGACGTTTCGTGTTGGAACCTCTACTTCTGACCTGTTTCTGTGTTGTCACTGACTCTTGGCAATGAACCCTGACGCCCAGCAGCCCGGATTTCCTGACCCCCAGACCCCCAGCCAGGACCCTGACAATGAACCTGACCCCCAGGGCAGACCCTGACAATGAACCCTGACCCCCAGACACTGGCAATGAACCCTGGCCCCCAGACCCTGGCAATGAACCCTGACCTGGCAATAAAAAACCCAGACCCCCAGCCCTGACAATGACCCTGACCCCCAGACCCTGGCAATGAACCCTGACCCCCAGCCTGGACCCCTGGCAATGACCCCCAGCCCTGAAACCCTGACCCCCAGAACCCTGGCAATGAACCCTGACCCCCAGGGCAGACCCTGACAATGAACCCTAACCCCCACCGGGATCCTGACACGTTTGCCCTGAACCCCCAGCCTGGAACCCTGACCCCCAGCCCGGAACCTTGACAATGAACCCTGACCCCCAGCCCCAACGTTGAGCCCATACCCCGGGCCGGGTGGCCGATCATAGACACCGCTGCCGCTGCCCGACTCCGGGCAAGTTGCGGCGGCCACCGGGCAGAGAGGGGGAGGGGGCGATGGCCGAGGTTGTGTTTCGAGCTGCTGCACCAGGAGCTGGTGTCGCGGCTGCGGGGCGGCGGAGAGGCCGGGGCGGGGGAGCCGGTAACTCGAGCCCGGGGATCGGGGCGCGTACCAGGCCTGCAGCCCGCAAAAAACCCGCCAAACCCCGCAGCCTGAGCCCCCTAAACCGGGGCCTCGAGCCGGCCCTGAACCCCTCTAAAACCCGGCCCCCAAACCTAAACCCTCAAACCCGGCCCCTAACCCTCTAAACCCGGCCCCGCCCCGAGCCCTGAAGCCTCCTTCAAAACCCTCTAAACCCGGGCCCTGAACCCTCTAAAACCCTGCCCAAAACCCTCTAAAAAAAAAAACCCGTCCTTTGCCCCTGAACCCTGAAAAACCCTCTAAAACCGGCCCTGAACCCTCTAAACCCGGCAAACCCGGCCCCCCTCTAAACCGGGCCCTAACCTCAAACCCTGCCCTGAACCCTCTAAACCCGGCCTGAGCCCTCTAAACCCGGCCCTGACCCTCTAAACCCGGCCCTGAACCTCTAAAAACCCGGCCCCCTGAACCCTCTAAAAAACCCGGCCTGAACCCCCTAAACCCTGGCCCTAAACCCTCTAAACCCGGCCCTGACCCGCCCTTTGTGCCCTCTAAACCCGGCCCTGAAAGCCTCTAAACCCGGGCCTGACCCCTCTAAAAACCCGGCCATACCCCTAAACCCGGCCCTGAGCCCTCTAAACCCGGCCCTGAACCCTCTAAACCCGGGCCCTGAGCCCCTAAAACCCGGCCCTTAGACCCTCTGAAACCCGGCCCTGACCCGGCCCTTTCTGCCCTCTAAAACCCGGCCATAAGCCCTCTAAACCAGTCCTGGCCCTGAAGCCCTCTAAAACCCGGCCCTGAAACCCCCAGAACCCCGGGCGCTGAGCCCTCTAACCCCGCAGGCCCTGACCCTCTAAACCCGCTCTGAGCCCTACTAAACCCCGCCCTGAGACCTCTAAACTAAACCCATGAACCCTCTAAACACGGGCTCCCTGAGCCTCTAAAACCTGGCCCTGACCCGGCCCTGAGGCCCCTAAAAACCCGGCTCTGAGCCTCTAAACCCTCATAAACCCGGCCCTGAGCCCTCTAAACCCGGCCCTTTGCCCAGACTTGAAACCCGGCCTTTTTTTTTTTTTGTGTGGTCAGAGCCCTCTAAACCCGGCCCTGACCCTCTAAACCCGGCCCTGAGCCCTCTAAACCACCCGGCCCTGACCCTCTAAACCCGGCCCTGAGAAACCCTCTAAAACCCGGCCCTGAGCCCTCTAAAAAAACCCGGCCCTTGAGGCCCTCTAAACCCGACCCTCTAAACCCGGCCCTGAGCCCCAGACCCGCCCTGAACCCTCTAAACCCGGCCCTGAACCCTCTAAACCCGGCCCTGAACCCTCTAAACCCGGCCCTGAACCACCACTAAATCTGACCATGAACATAGAAACATAGACAGTAGGTGCAGGAGGAGGCCATTCGGTCCTAGTGGCGTTCAGGGCCGGGTGCTGGGGTTCAGCCCCCTAGACCCGGCCCTGAACCCCAACTCCCGGACAATTGTACCCTAAACCCACCTGACTGCACCCCCAAACACATAAACCTCAAACCCAGCCCAAACTGGGATGTGGAGAGGATGTTTCCACTGGTGGGAGAGTCTAGGACCAGAGGGCACAGCCTCAGAATTAAAGGACGTTCCCTCAGGAAGGAGATGAGGAGGAATTTCTTTAGTCAGAGGGTGGTGAATCTGTGGGATTAGTTGCCACAGATGGCTGTGAAGGCCATGTCAATGGGTATTTTTAAGGCAGAGATAGATAGATTGTTGATTAGTACGGGTGTCAGGGGTTATGGGGAGAAGGCAGGAGAATGGGGTTAGGAGGAAGAGATAGATCACCCATGATTGAACGGCGGAGAGGACTCGATGGGCCAAATGGTCTAATTCTGCTCCTATCACTTATGACCTTATGATCTGAAAGTTGCTTGTGTTTCTCTCTGCAGGAGCAAGGGAAATGCATTTCGACTCTGGAAGGAATGGGCTTCCGTGCGGGGCAAGGTCTCATCGAGAGGTAAGTGACTGGTGAGTTCCCCTTTCCCCTGACACTTAGTCTGAAGAAGGGTATCGACCCCAAGCATCCAGAGAACCTGCCTCCACCACCCTCTGTGGAATTCTCTGCCTCAGAGGGCGGTACAGGCCGGTTCTCTGGATACTTTCAAGAGAGAGATAGATAGTGCTCTAAAGATAGCGCAGTCATGGGGAGAAGGCAGGAACGGGTACTGATTGTGGATGATCAGCCATGACCACATTGAAGGCATGCTGGCCTGCACCGATTGTCTATGTTTCTATGTTTTAACCTATTCTATTGTGTAAATTTCAGGCTGTGATTACCGTTGCAGATTCACCAAAGAGTCGCCTTCATTCAAGGACGAGTTTGGACGTCATGAATTTATCTGTAAGGATTCTGGACAAACCTCTTCCGAAAACAGATCGACAACCTGCGACCAATCACCAGGTGCTCCATGCAGTAGTCATTAGTTTAGAGATACAGAGCGGAAACAGGGACTTTTCAGAGGAGTTCACTTGGGGGGGGGGGCGGGTCGCGTGACTTGGCTGTGCGTGACTTTAGTGAGGCGTGGTATGGTGTGCTTGGTGGGTGAGTGGTGGTTGTTTGCAGTGTGTGGTGGGTGAGGTAGTGTCCCCAGTGTAGTGTGTATGGCTGGGTGGGGGTGGTGAGTAGTGTGTGGCTGGGTGGTGTCACCAGAGTTGTGTGTAGTGTTGTGTTGTAGGCTGGGGTGGTGGTGTGTGCAGTGTGTGGCTGGGTGTGAGTCACCGAGAGGTGTGAGCTGGGTGAGTAGTGTCACCGGTGTAGTGGGTTAGTGGGTGAGTAGTGTCACCGGGATTGTAGTGTGTAGCTGGGTTTACTGGGTGAGTAGTGTCACCAGTGTTGTGTGTAGCTGGGTGGGTGAGTGGTGGTGTGCAATTGTTGGCTGGGTGGGTGGTGTCACTAGTGTAATGTGTGGCTGGGTGAGTAGTGTCACGGTGTAGTGTGTAGCTTGGGTGAGTAGTGTCAGTGCAGTGTGTGTGGCTGGGTGGTGAGTAGTGTCAGTGTAGTGTGTGGCTGGGTGGGTGAATAGTGTCAGTGTAGTGTGTGGCTGGGTGAGTAGTGTCAGTTAGCTGTGTGTGTCTGGGTGTGTGTGTCAGTGTAGTGTGTGGTCCTGGGTGAGGTGGTGTCATGTAGTGTGTGTGGCTGGGTGGGTGGTGTCACGTGCAGTGTGTGTCTGGGTGGTGGAATGAGTAGTGTCACTGGTCAGGCTGTAACTCTTCTTTCTCCCAGGGAACCTACGTGCTCCAAGACAACCGCTTCCGTCTGCTCACATCCGATCTCCAATGGGAAACAGTACTTGAAGAAGGCACCAAAGTAACTCTCTTCCTTCTGCCTGACCCAGACTGTCTTGTTTGTACCCTACCCCAGCACCGCCGGCAGTGACACTGCTTGGGGAACGAAGTCTGACCTGAAGGGCAGGATAGTCATGGAGTCTGGCAGCACGGAAAAGGCCCTTCGGCCCACTCTCCTTGTGTCCATGCTGGCCCTCTGCAACACTAACCCATTCCATGTTAGGACAATATTCTATATTATGAGGTATATTGTGAGGTTTTAATCCACTTTGGTGGCAAAAACAAGGGGGCAAGATTATTATCTCAATGGGGTTTATATAAGGTAATGGTGAGGTACACCTGGGTGTACACCGGTCACGGCCGCAGGCAGTGACAGAAAGCTAATGAAGATGGGATGTTGGCCTTGGGAGTACAGTAGAAGTTCTTCTGCAGTATAGGGGTAAGACCACATCTGGAGTATTGCGTACAGTTATGGTCTCCTAATTTGAGGAAGGACATCTTGTGGATTGAGGCAGTGCAGCGTAGGTTCACGATATTGATGCCTGGGATGATGGGACTGTCATAGCAGGAAAGATTGCAAAGACTAGGCTTGTATTCACTGGAGTTTAGAAGGAGGAGGGGGGGGGATCTTATAGAAACATATAAATATAAAACTGGATAAGCTAGATGCAGGAAAAATGTTCCCAATGTTTGGTCGAGTCCAGAACTAGGGTCCACAGTCTTAGAATAAAGGGAGGTTCATTTAAGACTGAGGTGAGAAAAAACGTTTTCCCACCCAGAGAGTTGTGAATTTGTGGAATTCCCTGCCACAGAGGGCAGTGGAACTGGATGGATTTAAAGAGAGTTAGATTAAAGATCTAGAGGCTAGTGGAATCAAGGGATATGGGGAGAAGGCAGGCACGGAGTTATTGATTGGGGACGATCAGCCATGATCAAATGAATGACGGTGCTGGCTCGAAGGGCCGAATGGCCTCCTCCTCCTGCACCTATTTCTATGTTTCAATATCTTACCTGCCTAAAGGGCAGCACAGTGGGTGAAACGCTAGAGTACCTGCCATTCATTTCCGGGTTCCATCCTGACTACGGGTGCTGTCTGTAACGGAGTTTGCACGTTCTCCCTGTGACCGCGTGGGTTTTCTCTGGGCGCTCTGGTTTCCTCCCACATCCTAAAGACGTGCAGGTTGTAGGTTAATTGGCTTTGGTAAAAATTGTAAATTTGTCCCCAGTGTGTGTAGGATAGTGTTAGTGTCGGGGATCACTGTTCGGCACGGACTCTGTGGCCGAACGGCCTGTTTCCGCGCTGTATCTCCAAATGAAAGTTAGATGTCGGGCTGTATTGGGAATGTTTGCTTTGTGTTTCAGTTCTTGGCGTTCACCTGCGGACTGCTGAGGGGTGCCCTGTCCAATCTGGGAATTGACACAGCGCGGTCACGGCAGAGGTTTTTCTGCGCTGCAGCAGTGAGTAGCTACAGGTCAACATTGGCTTCTAGCCCACAATCAATCCTTCCTCACCCACTGGGGATTTCACTGTGGGCAGACTAAAATGTTAGGAAGGAACCACAGATGCTGCTTTACACCGAAAGAGACGCAAAAATGCCTGAGTAACTCAGCGGGGCAGGCAGCATCACTAAAAAGCCGGAGTAACACGTTCAAGGTCTCGTCCCCCAAAACGTCACACCTGTTCCTTTTCTCCAGAGATGCTGCCTTACCGGATGAGTTACTCCAGCATTTTTGCATCTAACTTGGGGGTTTAAAAAACCAGCATCTGCTGTCCTTCCTACACTGGACTGGAAGGGACAGTGCAACACTAGGTGTTGCCACCAGGTGGTGGTGTCCACACACGAGCTGCTTCCAGCCCTGGCGAGGTGAGGCCAGCTTCGAGTCTCGTCCCTTCAAACAAGCAAATACAGAAAATCCACAACGATCACCTCATCAGTTTCCAACAATAAGTACTGATCGAGCCTTACATAAGGGCGGCACGGTGGTGCAGCGGGTGAGCTGGCTGCTCACAGCGCCGAGCCCCGGGTTCCATCCTAACCACGGGTGCTGTCTGTATGGAGTTCTTTGCACGCTCTCCCCGTGACCTGCCGTGGGTTTTCTCACGGGTGCTCTGGTTTCCTCCCACACTACAAAGACGTGGCATGTTTGCAGGTTTGAATGACTGGTATATAAATGTATCCGCTAGTGTGTGTAGATAGCGCTAATTGGGGTTTCGCTGCTCGGTGTGGACTCGGGCCGAAGGGCCTGTTTTTCCACGCTGTAATCTCAGATAATAAACTAAATATCTCCAGTTATACAAATTAAAATAGATGCCTCCTGAGGTTTTACCAGTTTGGGTTGTAAGGGCAAGGGGCAGGAAACAGCGACTGAGCACAGAGACCTGCAGCTTTATTTACTGGGTGGACAACAGATGGTAGATAGCACAGTGAGCATATAGACATAAAAAGTGCAGGAGCAACTCAGCCGGTCAAGCAGCATTTCTGGGGAACATGGAGGATGAGGGCTGATCTTAGAGGGGTGTACAAGATCATGAGTGGAATAGAGGCACTGAGACACGTGCCCAAAGTAGGGAATCTAGAACCAAGAGAACCTGGGTTTAACGTGAGGGGGATAGGTTTAATAGGAACCTGAAGGGTAAACCTTTTTACAGACAGGATTGAACAAGCTGCCAGAGGTGGTAGTTTGAGGCGGCATTGTCGCGAAGTATATGGAGGCTTTTTTGGTGTGAGGAGGAGGTAGGTTTAGAGGGATATAGGCCCAACTTGGCAAGTGGACAGTGGTAGATTGGACATGTGGTCAGCCATCGGCACATTGGGCTGAAGGGCCTGTTTCCACCACTGTGTGACCCATAACTTATAAATAATGTTTATTTATGGTCGATTGACGAGGAAATGCTGGCTAGACCAAAATGCTGAGTACTCAACCGGGTGGAGCGGCAGCATCTATGGAGAAAGGTATGTGAACAACAGAATAGTAGAACGGTAAAAATATATATATTATATACAGTAGCTCACTGGGAAGGAGTTGTCTGAAGGGGGGGGGGGTGTCCCGACGGGGGAGGGGGGGGTGGGAGACCAGATCACTTGGGGAAGTAGTGTCCGACGGGGGGTGGGGGGGGGGTTTAGTATACAAACTTTGGTGATACAGGTTTGTATACAATTTGTAACAGGTTAGTATACAATGAGATAGTATACAAACTTAAAGCATACGGTAAAAGGGGTTCAGTATGATGTGGAAAAGAGAACTGGCTGGCAAACAGGTAGCAAAGAGTAGAGTAACCCGGTCCTTTTCACAATGCATGGGCTAACGAGTGGGGTACCGCACGGGCTCAGGCTGGGACCCCACTGTTTACAATATATTTTAATGATCTGGATGAGGGAATTGAAGCAATATCTCCAAGTTTGTGTGCGGATGACAACACTAAGCTGGGGGCTGTGTTCGCTGGATGAGGACGCTAGGAGACTCACAAGGAGACCTTTTGAGATAGGCTGGTGAGTGCGGGCAAATGTTTGGCAGATGCAGCAGTATAATGGTGAATAAACTGTGAAGTTCTCCACTTGGTGGCAAAAAACAGGAAGCAGACTATTAATTTAAATGGTGGCCGAGTTAGGAAAGGGAGAATGCAGCGAGACCTGGGAGTCATGGTACACCAGTCCATTGAAAGTAGGCATGCAGGTCGGTGCAGCAGGCAGTGAAAAAAGCGAATGTATGTTAGCTTTCATAGCAAAAGAATTTTTGAGTACAGGAAGCAGGGAGGTTCTACTTCAGTTGTACAGGTTCTTGGTGAGGAACCCACACCTGGATATTGTCTACAGTTTGGTCTCCATCTGAAGGAAAGGACATTATTGCCATAGAGGGGATGCAGGAAGGTTCACCAGAACGTGATTCCTGGGATGTCGGAAGGAGGGGGACGTCTTATGAAGAAAGACTGGATAGACTCTTAGACTTTCGGTTATACTGAATGGTAGGGAGGGGGTAGTGAGCGAAAGAGCAGTGGGGGGGGGGCGGGGGCAGTTAGAAGTAATTCCCAATACGTAACACGATGCTATATTCGCACTCAACCTCACCACCCCCCACTTTTACCTTATCCCTACAACCGGGGGAGGGGGGGGGGTGGGGGGTTGGGTAGAGGGGGCACCCACCCACCCCCGCACAAACCCGAAACGGAACACAACTGCCCCCGTGATACGGTGCCACC
>CM069171.1:1112711-1147711 GCA_035221665.1 Okamejei kenojei
ATCCCAAATTAAATCCTCTACAATCACCATCCGGCACCAAAAAAAAGCAACCTCTAATTTTCACCCAAAAACTGCGTTCCCAGCTCGCAAGCAATTGGCTGGGAATGTGCCCGCAGGCCTCGTGCATCCCCTTCCCTCCGTTGCAGCTTCACCAACCCTCCTCCCCCAGCACACATCACTCCCATTCTTCCTGTCTCATGGCTCCTCTGCACTGGCTATCTTCACAGCTCCAGTAACTGGCTATTTCACACTGGCCAACTTCCACTGCCACTGCACTGGTCAGTGCACTGGCCACTTCACATGTTATAGAGAGAATTATGCCATTTGGCCCATCGAGTCCACTCCGCCTGCCCAATCATGGCTGATCCGCAGCCTCCTAACCCCATTCCACACACACACACACACACACACACACACACACACACACACGTCCACACCACACACGGAAGATAGACACAAAATGCAGAGTAAACTCAGCGGGTCAGCAGCATCTCGGAGAAAAGAAATAGGTGACTTTCAGTTGAAACCCTTCTTCGACTGGAGAAGGGTCTCAACCCGAAATGTCACCCAATCCATTTCTCCCGAGATGCTGTCCTGCCCCGTTGAGTACTCAGCTTTTGTGTCTAATCTTTGGTTTAAACCGCCTCTGCATTTCTTCCTACAACAATTGCATCAGTAGACGAATGTCCGTGTAGTGCAGACTGGTCTGATGGCTTCTTAGTAGTCGGGGCACATTTCAATAAGAGAGCAGTCTCGCATGAGAACAGGAATTTTGAACTTTAAAAGGTTGATCAACGAACGTTACGGGGAAACTGATTCGTTGATGGGTCAGCAGGCCAGATGTTGGTCTTTGCAATGGGATTGGAGTTTAAGAGTACAGGCACATGCTCAGTTTACACAGCCCTGGTGATAACCGCATCTGGAATGTAGCTTTGCAGAACAGGTGCCGCACTTGAGGAGAAGATATGCTTGTATTAGACGAGCACTGCGGCGGTTCACCACTGTTACATCTGGGGCGGTGTGGTAGTTTGTCAGGCGGAGAGATTAAACAAGAAAAAAAAAGGAAGAAAAAACAAACCACAAATCAAAAAGAAGCGTCACCGTGTGTGTAGAAACACTAGTAAAATAGGTGCAGGAGGAGGCCATCAGCCCTTCGAGCCTGCACATTCCCCCATTCAATATGCTCATGGCTGATCAACCACAATCAGTACCCCTTTCCTGCTTTCTCCCGATATCCCGAAGGGATAAATCAAACTCTCCTCTTGAAAACATCCATGATCGCCACCCATCTGCCCTTCAGTGCAGAGAATTCCACAGATTCACACTTTCTGGTTGAAAAAGTTTTTTTCCTCATCTTAGTCTAATGGGCCTACGACTTTATCTAAAACTGTGACCCCTGGTTCTGGACTCCCCCAACATCGGGGAACATTTTATCCAGCATCTAGCCTGTCCAATTCCTTAATAAGTATTTCTATAAGATATCCTCTCATCCTACCAAATTAAAGTGAATATAAGCCCAGTTGATCCATTCTTTCATCAGCTTGAGTTTTAAAGATTATGAAGTGATCTCGACCGAGTCTGCACCGACCAGCGATCTCCCTTGTACACCAGTACACCGGCAAAACTGGTAGAGTGGATGTGGAGAAGATGTTTCCACTGGTGGGAGAGTCTAGGACCAGAGGCCACAGCCTCAGAATTAAAGGATGTTCCTTTAGGAAGGAGATGAGGAGGAATTTCTTTCTTCAGAGGGTGGTGAATCTGTGGAATTCATTGCCACAGAAGACTGTGCAGGCCAAGACGATGGGTATTTTTAAGGTGAAGATTGATTGGAGAGGGGAGTGTGTGATTAAGCTGCTTGAAATTAGAGAATTCAGTGTTCATTGCAGTGGGTTGTAAAGTGCCCCAAGTGGAATATGAAGTGCTGTTCCTCCAGTTTTTGAGGTTTGGGCTATCTCATGGCAGTGGAGAGCCCAGGTCAGAAAGGTCAGTGTTGGAATGGGAAGGAACTGTCAGATGCTGGTACAATGGGGGGGGGGGGGGGGGGGGGGGGGGGGGGGGGGGGGGGGGGGACCGAAGATAGACACAAAATGCTGAATAACTCAGCGGACAGGCAGCATCTCTGGAAGGAAGGAATGGACAACATTCCATGTACATTCTAGGTTTAGAGATGAGAGGGGATTTCTCATTGAAACATATAAAGATTGTTTAAGGCTTGGACACCTAGAGGTAGAAACATGTTCCTCTGATGTGGGGAAGTCCAGAACCAGTTTAAGAATAAGGAGTAAGCCATTTAGAACGAGACGAGGAAACACTTTTTTCTCTCAGAAGTGGTGAGGCTGTGGAATTCTGCCTCAGAGGGCGGTGGAGGCAGGTTCTCCGGATGCTTTCAAGAGAGAGCTAGATAGGGCTCTTAAAAATAGCGGAGTCAGGGGATATGGGGAGAAGGCAGGAACGGGGTACTGATTGGGGATGATCAGCCATGATCACAATTGAAGGGGCGGTGCTGGATCGAAGGGCTGAATGGCCTCCTCCTGCACCTATTGTCTATTGTCTATTGAATGGGCAATATTTTGGGTCGAGACCCTTCTTCTGACTGTAGGAAAATGGGAAGGGGAGTTGAAATGGTTGGCAACCAGGAGATCCCATGTCCCTGGGTGGACCAAGCGCACATGTTCCGCAAGTAATCTAACATCTTGTACATCTAACGCTGTCCTTGTACTCCTTGCTGCCCAGTCCTCTGCCCAGTGAGATGCCAGAATGGAGGGGTGTGCATGCGTCGGGATCGCTGTCGCTGCCCGCCCGGCTTCACTGGGAGACTCTGCCACATCGCCACCGTGTCGACCGGCAGCCAGGTCCCCAGCAGCCTCCCGACGAAGGGACCCGGCTCCGCGCCCAACGGCAAGATACAAAGCGTCTACACTCTGCCTCTGTCCAACCCGCACGCAACACAAAAGTAAGTGCATTAAGAAGGAAACTGGCAGGTGCTGGAAAATCGAAGGTAGACAAAAGTTCTGGAGAAACTCAGCGGGTGCAGCAGCATCTGAGGAGCGAAGGAAATAGGCAACGTTTCGGGCAGAAACCCTTTGGGTTTCGGCCCGAAACGTTCCTATTCCACTGGTTTTTGGCCCGAAACGTTGCCTATTTCCTTCCTCCTCAGAGCTGCTGCACCCGCTAGTTTCTCCCAAGCACTTTTGTCTACCTACAAAAGTAAAGCAGCGCCGTCTCTCCCCACCCCCGTCCACACCAAAGCCCCCCTTCTCTCGTTTACCCAACACCCACAAACCCTTAACAACGCCTGCTTCCTTTTATCTTCGTTACTTTTTTACATATCCATCATTCATTGTTCTTTATCTCTCTACATCACCGTCTATATCTCTCGTTTCCTTTATCCCTAACCAGTCTGAAGAAGGGGTTCGACCTGAAGCGTCTCTCCAGAGATGCGCCCTGTCCCATTGAGTTACTCCAGCATTTTGTGTCTATTTCGGGATCTGCAGTTCCTTCCCACACACTGGGCGTTATTTTACCCCGTGTTGGCAGAGGGGGGTCATCTCGCATTATGACCATGTGTACTTCAACCGAACATAGTACAGTAGCAGACGGCGCAGCGGTAGAGTTGCTGCCTCACAGCGCTCGCAGCGCCAGAGACCCGGGTTTGATCCCGACTACGGGCGCTGTCTGTACGGAGTTTGCACGTTCTCCCCGTGACCTGCGTGGGTTTTCTCTGAGATCTCCGGTTTCCTCCCACACTCCAAAGACGTGCAGGTTTGTAGGTTAATTGGCTTGGTGTAAATGTAAATTGTCCCTGTGGGGGGGGGGGGGGGGTGTGTGATGTTGTAGGTAGTGTTAGTGTGCGGGGATCGCTGGGCCAGCACGGACCCGGTGGGCCGAAGGGCCTGTTTCTGCGCTGTATCTCTAAACTAAACCAAACTACAGGATCAGGCCCTTCGGCCCACAATGTCCGTTGAACAAGATGCCAGGTTAAGCTAATCTCATGTGCCTATCTAAAAGCTGAGTTTAGTTTGGAGATACAGTGTGGTAACTGGCCCTTGGGTGTGGACTCGGTGTGGGTGGAAAGACCTGTCCCCACGCTGTACCTCCAAACTAAAAGTTAAACTAAAACTGAAAGCTTTTCCCTGTTCCTTGGTGACAATAAACTAAGCGGGACATTGATTTGCGACTCCTCACACCTATTGAACAATGATGTCCGTCCATTTACCATGGACGGATAGACCCACGACAGACACAAAATGCTGGAGTAACTCAGCAGGACAGGCAGCATCTGTGGAGAGAAGGAATAGGTGATGTTTCAGGTCGGGACCCTGCTTCAGACGTACCCACAGATATACTCCTCTATACTCTGGTGGACAATGATTTCTCATTGGGAAACTTGCAGGTCAACAGGTGCCATCGATTGTTGATCTACGGGTCAACCACCCACCTGAGGTGCAGGTGAAGGTGCATCAGGTGGCGCAGGTGGATGGAGGAAGGAACAGATACTCTGCTCAGCAAGACACTGCACGAGGGGGGACCTTTCAGAGGGATCCTCAAGATGAGGCAACGCAAGAACAACTGAGACCACTCGCCTCCACTCCCCCATCGGGCGGTGATTATCCCTTTGGTTATTGCTTCACCGAGATCACAAACGGACAGGTGGGAAATGGCTTTACAACGGATGGACGAATGAATGAATAAAAATGTATTATCACCTGTGGCGTCACAGTGATATTAATTGTTTTACACACCCAGGGTATGCAAAGAGTGGCCACCTAAAGGGTGCCAACAGTGTCACAAAGCTGCCTCCGCCTCCCCCTCCCCCCTCCCCCTCCCCCTCCGCCTCCGCCTCCCGCCTCCGCCTCCTCCGCCTCCGCCTCCGCCTCCCCGTCCCCCCCCCCCTCCCCCTCCCCCTCCCCCCTCCCCTCCTCCGCCCTCCCCGTCCTATTTCTGAGGGAGGTGAAGTGACCCCGAACTAGCATTTCCGTTGTTGTTGGGGAAATTAACTGCATTGTGTTGAGAGCTATATTAGTGATTGAATGTCTGTGAGTATGGCACTGACAAAGCTGTGGCTGCCCCCCCCCCCCCACTAAATCCTTCTTGCTTTCTCTCTGGCCGCAGTGTGCTGCCCCCCTGACGGGCCTCCGCACCAGGGACCACTGCTGTCGAGGAGGGGGTGCGGGCTGGGGAGTGTCGGAGTGCACCGTGTGCCCACGTTCTCCAGGTAAGTGTCGCACCTTCACACAGGTGAGCGTTTGTCGGCGCTGGGCCTGTACTCTGTGCCTCTATGTCTCTATGTTTAGAAGAATGAGGGGGGACCTCACTGAAACGTACAAAATAGTGAAAGACTTGGATAGAGTGGATGTGGAGAGGATGTTTCCACTAGTGGGAGAGTCTAGGACCAGAGGGCACAGCCTCAGAATTAAAGGACGTTCTTTTAGGAAGAAGATGAGGAGGAATTTCTTTAGTCAGAGGGTGGTGAATCTGTGGAATGTGGAGGCCAAGTCAGTGGATATTTTTAAAGCAGAGATAGAAAGGTTATTGATTAGTGCGGGTATCAGGGGTTATGGGGAGAAGGCAGGAGAATGGGGTTAGGAGGGAGAGATAGATGAACCATGATTGAATGGCGGAGTAGACTTGATGGGCCGAATGGCCTAATTCTGTTCCTATCTCTTATGATCTTATGAAGTTGTAGTGCGGCACGGAGGCGCAGAGGTAGAGCTGCTGCCTCACAACGCCAGAGACCCGGGTTCGATCCTGACTACGGGTGCTGTCTGTACGGAGTGTTGTGGTATTGAGTACAGTTCTGGTCACCCCATTACACGAAGGAACATGCAGGCTTTGGAGAAGGTGTAAAACAGAGGAGGGAGAGGATACAGAGGCTTTTATATACAAGCATTTGGATGTGGAGGAATGGAGGGGTGGACTAGGACAGGCAATGAGGTTTGGAGAGGGAAACTGCAGATGCTGGATTAACCAAAAGCAAGGTGGGGGATATACCAAATACTGGAGTAACTCAGCGGGACAGGCAGCATCTCTGGGGAGAAGGAATGGGTGATTTTTTTGAAGAAGGGTCTCGACTCGAAACGTCACCCATTCCTTGCCTTCTCTCCAGTGATGCTGCCTGTCCCGCTGAGTTACTCCAGCATTTTGTCTATTTTAGGCTTATGAGGTCAGTTTATTTCAGCATAATGTTCAGCACAGATATTGTGGGCCGAAGGGCCTGTTTCATGCTGTACACTTCTGTGTTCTCTGTTCTCGTTCTGTATAATCCTTGTCCTGCCTCCCTACTGGAATGTGCTGGTCCTGAACTTTAATCAATTTGCTTCTAATGAATTCCACATGTCACATGTGGATTTACCCGACATCAACTGCTCCCAATTTGCTCTCCCTCGCTCCGTCCTAATAATGTTGTCATCTGCTTTACGTTCATTCAGAATCCTCGTCTCCCTGTCATTGGAACCATCTTCCCCAGCCAACAATGGCCCATTGTGGGCTCCACCCTTCCTGAGCTCATCTGTTGCCGGTCCCGCCTTGTTCTGACCTTCACCATCAATCAGACTGAAGAAGGGTCTCGACCCGAAACGCCACCCATTCCTTCTCTCCAGAGATGCTGCCTGTCCCGCTGAGTTACTCAAACATTTTGTGTCTATCTTCGGTTTAAACATTGAAACTCACCGAATAGTGAAAGGCCTGGATAGAGTGGATGTGGAGAGGATGTTTCCACTAGTGGGAGAGTCTTGGACTAGAGATCACAGCCTCAGCATTAAAGGACTTTCCTATAGGAAGGAGATGAGAAGGAATTTCTTTAGTCAGAGGGTGGTGAATCTGTTGAATTAATTGCCATAGAAAGCTGTGGAGGCCACAAGTCAATGGATATTTTTAAGGCAGAGATAGATAGATTTGTGATTAGTGCGGGTGTCAGGGGTTATGGGGAGAAGGCAGGAGAATGGGGATAGGAGGGAGAGATAGATCAGCCATGATTGAATGGCGGAGTAGACATGATGAGCCGAATGGCCTAATTCTGCTCCTATCACTTATGACCTTAGACCAGCACCTGCAGTTCCTTCCCACTCACATTATTTAATTTCCCCTGGAGCCAAACTTTCCTAAAGTATCAAAGCTGAAATTAGACTGGTCGAGGGAGTTGTTGGTAGGAGGTGCACACGCAGGCTGACAGCTGCTGTAAGCTGTGGCGATCACAATGATTAGTTCTTGCAGGCGAGGTACGTGATCGCAAACAGGTTGCTGCTTCTGTGTGGAGCGGGTTATATGGTTACAACTATTCTACAGGCAATGAGGTTAGCAAAGCCTGCAAGTTCAGTTCAGTTTATTGTCACGTGTACTGAGGTACAGTGAAAAGCTTTTGTTACGTGCTAACCAGTCAGCAGAAAGACAATACATGATAACAATCGAGCCATTTACTGCGTATGGATATACGATAAGGGAATAACGTTTAGTGCAAGGTAAAGCCGGCAAAGTCCCATCAAGGATAGCATCATCAAGGAGGTAGATCGTATCCAGAGAACTGGCCTCCACCGCCCTCTGAGGCAGAGAATTCCACAGACTCACCACTCTCTGTGAGAAAAAGTGTTTCCTCGTCTCCGTTCTAAATGTCTTGCCCCTGATTCTTAAACTGTGGCCCCTGGTTCTGGACTCCCCCAACATCGGGAACATGTTTCCTGCCTCTAGCGTGTCCAAGAGGTAGTTTCATAGATTCATAAAAAAATAGGTGCAGGAGTAGGCCATTCGGCCCTTCGAGCCAGCACCGCCATTCAATATGATCATGGCTGATCATCCAACTCGGTATCCTGTACCTGCCTTCTCTCCATACCCCCTGACCCCTTTAGCCACAAGGGCCACATCCAACTCCCTCTTAAATATAGCCAATGAACTGGCCTCAACTACCTTATGTGGCAGAGAATTCCACAGACTCACCACTCTCTGTGTGAAAAAAGATCTTCTCATCTCGGTCCTAAAAGACTTCCCCCTTATCCTTAAACTGTGACCCCTTGTCCCTGGAGTTCCCCAACATCAGGAACAATCTTCCTGCATCTAGCCTGTCCAACCCTTAAGAATTTTGTAAGTCTCTATAAGATCCCCCTCAAATCTTCTAAATTCCAGCAAGTACAAGCCGAGTCTATCCAGTCTTTCTTCATATTGGAAGTCGTGCCATCCCAGGAATCAGTCTGTGAACCTTCTCTGTACTCCCTCTATGGCCTAAGAATGTCTTTCCTCAGTATAGGAGATCAAAACTGTACGCAATACTCCAGGTGTGGCCTCACCAAGACCCTGTACAACTGCAGTAGAACCTCCCTGCTCTTGTACTCAAATCCTTTTGCTATGAATGCCAACATACCATTTGCTTTCTTCACAGCCTGCTGCACCTGCATGCCTACTTTCAATGACTGGTGTACCATGACACCCAGGTCTCATTGCATCTCCCCTTTTCCTAATTTGCCACCATTCAGATAATGCCAACCCTCCTGTTTTTGCCACCAAAGTGGATAACCTCACATTTATCCACATTATACTGCATCTGCCGTGCATTTGCCCACTCACCCAACCTATCCAAGTCACCTTGCAGCCTCCTAGCATCCTCCTCACAGCTAACACTGCCCCCCAGCTTCGTGTCATCTGCAAACTTGGAGATGTTGCATTCAATTCCCTCATCCAGATCATTTATATATATATTGTAAATAGCTGGGTTCCCAGCAGTGAGCCTTGCGGTACCCCACTAGTCACTGTCTGCCATTCTGAAAATGACCCGTTTACTCCTACTCTTTGCTTCCTGTCTGCCAGCCAGTTCTCTATCCACATCAATACTGAACCCCCAATGCCGTATGCTTTAAGTTTGTATGCTAATCTCTTATGTGGGACCTTGTCGAAAGCCTTCTGAAAGTCCAGATATAACACATCCACAGTTTCTCCCTTATCCACTCTACTAGTTACATCCTCGAAAAATTCTGTAAGATTCGTCATTCAATTTACCTAACACCACTTCCCGGCTAACCTGGATTTCACTCAGTTCCTCCATCTTATTTGACCCCGGTCCCCTGCTAATTCCGACAGATTATTTATGTCTTCCTTTGTGAAGACAGAACCAAAGTAGTTTTTCAATTGGTCTGCCATGTCCTTGTTCCCCATGATCAATTCACCAGTTTCTGACTGCAAGGGACCTACATTTGTTTTAACTAACCTTTTTCTCTTCACATATCTATAAAAACTTTTGCAGTCAGTTTTTATGTTCCCTGCCAGTTTTCTTTCATAATCTATTTTCCCTTTCCTAATTAAGCACTTTGTCCTCCTCTGCTGGACTCTGAATTTCTCGCAGTCCTTTGGTAGGCTGCTTTTTCTGGCTGATTTGTATGCTTCGTCTTTAGTTTTGATGCTATCCCTGATTTCCCTTGTTATCCATGGATGTGCTACCTTCCCTGATTTATTCTTTTGCCAAACTGGGATAAACAATTGTTGTAGTTCATCCATGCAGTCTTTAAATGCCTTCCATTGCATATCCACCGTCAACCCGTTAAGAATCACTTGCCAGTCTATCTTGGCCAATTCACGTCTCATACCCTCAAAGTTACCTTTCTTTAAGTTCAGAACCCTTGTTTATGAATTAACAATGTCACTCTCCATCCTAATGAAGAACTCAACCATATTATGGTCACTCTTGCCCAAGGGGCCAAGCACAACAAGACTGCTAACTAACCCTTCCTCATTACTCAATACCCAGTCTAGAATAGCCTGCTCTCTCGTTGGCTCCTCTACATGTTGGTTTAGAAAACTATCCCGCATACATTCCAAGAAATCCTCTTCCTCAGCACCTCAGATAGTAGTTCAGAACTGCTCCCTTGTTGTGTAGGATGATTCAGTTGCCTTGAGGTTAGCCTTTATCAAGTTTAGTTTATTTCAAAGGCAGACAAAAGTGTTGGAGAAACTCAGCGGATGCGGCAGCATCTATGGAGCGAAGGAAATAGGCAACGTTTGGCCCGGAACTTTCTCCAGCACTTTTGTCTACTTTCGATTTTCCAGTATCTGCAGTTCCTTCGTAAACATTTAGTTTATTTCAATTTAGTTTAGTTTAGGGATACAGCGCAGAAACAGGCCCTTCGGCCCACCGAGTCCGCGCCGACCAGCGATCCCCGCGCACTAACACTACCTACACACACTAGGGACAATTTACAATTTTACTGAAGCCAATTAACCTACAAACCTGCACGTCTTTGGAGTGTGGGTGGAAACTGATGATCTCGGAGAAAACCCACGTAGGTCACAGGGAGAACGTGCAAACTCCGTACAGACAGCGCCCGTAGTCAGGGTCAAACCCGGGTCTCTGGCGCTGTGAGGCAGCAGCTCTACCCGCTGCCCCAAAGTTCCCACAAGTCTCCCAGTTATGTTTTCGTCTTTGCTTATTAATACTTGGTCGTTTATTCTGCAGAAAATGACTGTCCGCGAGGATTCCAGAAAATGGCAAATGGCGAATGTCAAGGTAATGGAGTCGGCATCTCCTCCCCTCCGTCACCAAGAGTCAAGAGTGTTTTATTGTCACATGTCTTTCTGGGCCGAATGGCCTGTTTCATGCTGTACACTTCTATGTTCTCTCTTAGTTGTACCATCCTTATCCCTTCTCCTTACACAGGATGCTAGTGCAATGTAGAAAGCTGAACAAGCTTGGACAGATCACCGATGCCACATCTGTACGTTGTGCACAGCTGTAGAGCAGTCTGCAACAAAGGTGTATCTGTGCACTGTGGGCGGCTCGATTGTAATCGTGTGTTGTCTTTCCGTTGACTGGATAGCGCGCAACAAGGAGATTTTCACTGTACCTCGGTACACGTGACAAACTGAAGTCAGACTCAAACCGAGACGCAAAATGCTGGAGTAACTCGGCGGGACAGGCAGCATCTCTGGAGAGAACCACGGCGCAGCGGGTAGAGCTGCTGCCTTACACCACTTGCAGCGCCAGAGACCCGGGTTCGACCCGACTACGGGCGCTGTCTGTACGGAGTTTGCACGTTGTCCCCGTGACCCACATGGGTTTTCTCCGAGATCTTCGGTTTCCTCTCGCACTCCAAAGACGTGCGGGTTTGCAGGTTAATCGGCTTGGTGTTTGTGTAAATTGTCCTTGGTGTGTGTAGGATAGTGTTAGTGTGCGGGGATCGCTGGTCGGTGCGGACTCGGTGGGCCGAAGGGCCTGTTTCCATGCTGCATCTATAAACAAAACTAAAGAAGGAATGAATGCGTGACGTTTCGGGTCAAACCCTTCTTCAGACTTAGAATTTCAGAATGCGAGGTTGTTACTGTTTGGACGTTAGGGTCACTAGAATCCTTAAACTCGAAGGAGATTCCCGGGGAAATGACTTTGTGAGTTCCTGAGGGGCAGTAATTCCTCCAAGAAAAGCAAGCAGCAGCTGGGAGCAGGGATTAACTCCGGCGTTTGGAAATTCCTGCTCTCATCCCCAGCAAGGAGCAGGTATCAGTCGCTATTGATGTACTTCACAGCCCACACTCCTTGCGCATTCTCCACATTCCTCCCAACTCGCTTGTATCCTGCCAAGTTCCTCCATATCCAATTCCAAGTTTGCCGTGTTATATTTTTTGAGGACAGTTTGGAACCAAAATGAAGGAGCCGGGCCGGGAGGCAGCACTGAACCTCGAGTGGTGGCGCAGGCAACACATGACTTCATCCAGCAAGACCTTCACTTTTCCTCCCTAATATGGCTGTTGTCTGACTTCACTTGAGACATGAAGCCGCTGCCAACAGCGGTGGTTTGTAGAGGCGGGTAGTGTCGGACAACACCTCCCAGCCCTCTCCCCTCCACACAATGGCAAGGACAGGTGGGATATGGACCAAGGTGGGACTAGTGTAGCTGGCCAGTCAGTGGAAAGACAATATATGGTTATAATCGAGCCATTCTGTACTGATACGTGATAAAGGGGCCCGTTTCCATGCAGTATCTCTAAACAAAACTAAAGACTGAATAGGTGACGTTTCGAGTCGAAACCCTCTTCGGACTTAGAATTTCAGAATGCGGTCACTGTATGGACGTTAGAGTTTAATGCAAGATAACGTTCATGTGATGAGAGCAGAATTAGGCCATTCGCCCCATCGTTGCCGCCATTCATTCATGGCTGATCTATCTCCCCCTCCTAACCCCATTCTCCTGCCTTCTCTCCATAACCCTGTCACCCGTACTAATCAAGAATCTATCTCTGCCTTAAAAATATCCACTGACTTGGCCTCCACAGCCCCCTGTGACAATGAATCCCACAGATTCACCACCCTCTGACTAAAGAAAGCCATAAAGCCAGCAAAGTCCGATCAAGGACAGTCCGTGGGTCACCAATGAGGTAGATAGTTCAGCACTGCTCTCTGGTTGTGGTAGGATGGTTCAGTTGCCTGATAACAGCTGGGAAGAAACTGTCCCTGAATCTGGAGGTGTGCGTTTTCACACTTCTGTACCTCTTGCCCGATGGGAGAGGGGAGAAGAGGGAGTGACCGGGGTGAGACTGGTCCTTGATTATACTGCTGGCCTTGCCGAGGCAGCGTGAGGTGTAGATGGAGTCAATGGAAGGGAGGTTGGTTTGTGTGATGGTCTGGGCTGCGTCCACAATTCTCTGCAATTTCTAGCGGTCTTGGTTGGAGCTGTTCCCAAACCGAGCTGTGTTGAATCCCGATAAAATTCTTTCTACGGCTCATGTGTAGAAGTTGGTGAGAGTTGTTGGGGAGGTGTATAAGAACATTTCTGCTGTTCTTACAATGCCAGATATCAGACCATAATACTGCTACTGGAAAGGACTGTTCTATATCGACAGACAAGTGGGGATTACAGAGTATTAACTTTGCTGACGGGTAAAACAGATGGCGAATCCAGACCTTTTCTTTACACTATTTTCCTCTCTTATGAAAAATAATCTCGGCAAAATAGCCACTCAGACCCGTACTGTCAATGTGGCAACTCGCATAAAAGATAAAACGGTGGTGCAGCGGGTAGAGCTGCTGCCTCACAGCGCCAGAGGCCCGGGCTTGATTCTGCTACGGGTGCTGTCTGTACGGAGTTTGTACGTTCTCCCCGTGACCTGCATGAGTTTTTTCCGGGAGCTCCAGTTACCTCCCGCACTCCAAAGACGTCCAGGTTTGTAGGTTAATTGGCTTGGTGTATGTGTAAATTGTCCCTAGTGTGTGTAGGATAGTATTAGTGTGCGGGGGTCGCTGGTTGGCGCGGACTCGGTGGGCCGAAGGGCCTGTTTCCGCGCTGTATCTCTAAACTAAACTAAACTAAATGTAGAAATAAGACCTTAACCCTGTGGAGCTATAACTTTGATCTTGTTTCTTGCAGACATCGACGAGTGTGGCTTGCCAAGGATCTGTCAGGATGGCAAGTGTGTGAACATGAAGGGCAGCTACAGATGTACCTGTAACCCTGGCTTTGTACAGGATACTTCCAAGAGTCGCTGCATCTGTAAGTAACCAGGAGACAGGACAAGTCACACTGCACTCACCACTCACCAAGGGATTGGACAGGCTAGATGCAGGAAAAATGTTCCCCATGTTGGGGGAGACCAGAACCAGGGGTCACAGTTTAAGAATAAGGGGTAGGCCATTTAGGACTGAGATGAGAAGAAACTTTTTCACCCAGAGAATTCAGTGGAGGTCAACTCACTGAATGTTCTCAAGAGAGTTAGATTTAGCCCTTAAGACTAATGGAATCAAGGGATATGGGGAGAAAGCAGGAACTGGGTACTGATTCTGGATGGACAGCCAGAACTGAGATGAAGAAAACCTTTTTCACCCAGAGAGTTGTGAATCTGTGGAACTCTCTGCCACAGAAGGCAGTGGAGGCCAATTCACTGGATGTTTTGAGAGAGTTAAATCTGTATTCTCAGCTAAGCTAAACCAATCACTGAATTAGAGGCAGGTGGTAACGTGGTTCCTGCCGTTTGGCGTCGAGGTCAATGCTAAAGCCGTTGCCATGTGTACGTAGAGCACGGAAACAGGCCCTTCGGCCCACCGAGTCCCTGCCGACCAGCGATCCCCGTACACCAACGCTGACCTACACACACTGGGGACAATTTACACTTGGACCAGGCCAATGAACCGTCAGACCTGTACGGCCTGTATTTTCCGATTGACTGCTCCATGTTTTGGTACCCCAGCGCACCAGGTGATATCGTTGACCAGAGGCCCGTGTTACCGCATCTGGAGGGGCGGCTCCTGCTCTCTGCCCGTTGTCCAGAACATCACCAAGCAGATCTGCTGCTGTAGTCGTGTGGGCAAAGCCTGGGGTCCGAGCTGCCAAAGATGCCCAGCGGCTGGCACAGGTAACCTGCTGGCACGGGTAACCCAGGTGAAATGGGCTGGTAGCGTCCCCTTAGACTGGAACAGCGTGCTGCTCTGTCTGGACTGTGCAGGGAGGAACTGCAGATGCTGGTTTACACCGAAGGCAGACACACAATGGTGGAGTAACTCAGCGGACAGGCAGCATCTCTGCAGAGAAGGAAGGGTGACGTTTCGGGTCGAGACCCTTCTTCAGTCTGAAAGTCAGGGGAGGGGGAGATTAGATCTGGAAGGCAGAGAGAACCAGTGAGGTGTGAAAAGAACAGATCAAAACTGATGATGATCAAAGAAATGTAGAATGGCTCACAGGTAACCCAGGGAAGGACGGGCCGAGAGGGGACGGGCCGAGAGGGGACGGGCCGAGAGGGGACGGGCCGGAGGGGGGACGGGCCGAGGGGGGACGGGCCGAGAGGGGGACGGGCCGAGGGGGGACGGGCCGAGGGGGGACGGGAGGGAGAGGGGGGACGGGCGGAGAGGGGACGGGCCGGAGAGGGGGACGGGCGGGAGAGGGACGGGCCGAGAGGGGACGGGGGGCGGGGGGAGAGTGTGGAAAGAGAGGCAGTGGGGGAAGAGGGTGAGAGTAGAGGACATTGAAGAGGGGGGGGGGGGGGGATGGTGAGGGGGTGAGAGGGAGGGAGGGGGGTGAAGCGCTGGGGGAAGGAGGTGAGGGGGGGGTGGGGGGGAAGGAGGGAGGAATGAGGGGGGATGGTGAGGGGTGTGGTGAGAGGGGGGATGGGGGGAGGTAGGGGGTGAGGAGCAGCGTATTGAAGCAGGCTGTACATGCTGCCGTTCCGCTCGCTGCAGGTGCGTTCAGGGACGTGTGCCCCGCTGGTCCCGGCTACCACTACACCAGGTCTGATCTCCGACACCCCAGCCGGGGCACCGGGGGCTTCGGGCAACACCGGCCTCGGTTGGAGCGAGTGCGCCCCAGCACCACGCTGGCACCAACCGTTCAACACACAGCGGGTACATGGTGGTCCGGGCGATGAGGGGGGGGACGCGTGGGGTGGGGTTGGGACAGGAAGGGGGGTGGTCATGAGGATGGAAGGGTCGACACAAAATGCTGGAGTAACTCAGCGGGACAGGCAGCATCTCTGGAGAGAAGGAACGGGGCTGGGGGGTCGGGTGTGGGTGGGGGGTGGTCGGGTGGGGGTCAGGTGGAGGCGGGAGGGTCAGGTGGGGGGGAAAGGCCAGGCAAGAGGTGAGATGTTGGGTTGGGGTCAGCTGATGACGGGTAGGCAGGGGTTCATTAGGAGTTGGCGATGTTGTCATCATGTGTTCCTTCTGTTTGTGCCACAGCTCCCAGGTTGCGGGAGATGGCGACTGTGGCCAGGACTCGAGCCACCACCACTGCCCCGCCTCGCACCACGCGGCCAGGTGTGTGCACGATCCATCTCTCCAGGAATAACCTCTCCGTGAAGCACAGGGAAGTCTTGCAGCCCTCCGCACAATGCCAGGCTCCCATGGTGGACATGGGACATTGAGGAGTCGCCTCACATTGGGGATGATCTCCCACCCTGGCCTCAGAGTCCAGTAGCCCCCACTGGTCACCAATGGCCAACTAGAGCAGAAGGGCTTGGTCTCACTGCATGAGACGTCTTTATCAGATTGTTCAGTTATCACATCTCATTGGATTGAATCTTCTGGATTGAGGGCAGCATGGTGGCTCAGCGGTAGAGTTGCTGCCTTATGCCCCTGTCCCACTTAGGAAACCTGAACGGAAACCTCTGGAGACTTGGCGCCCCACCCAAGGTTTCCGTGCGGTTCCCGGAGGTTTTTGTCAGTCTCCCGGAACTTAGAAGAAGCAGAATCCAATTTTCGACCATTAGGGAGACTGACAAAAACCTCCGGGAACCGCACGGAAACCTTGGGTGGGGCGCAAAGTCTCCAGAGGTTTCTGTTCAGGTTTCCTAAGTGGGACAGGGGTATAACAGTGTTTGCAGCACCAGAGACCCGGGTTCCATCCCGAGTACGGGTGCTGTCTGTACGGAGTTTGCACGTTCTCCCCGTGACCTGCGTGGGTTTTCTCCGAGATCTTCGGTTTCCTCCCACACTCCAAAGACGTACAGGTTTGTAGGTTCATTGGCTTGGATTTGTATACTTGGTGTAAGTGTAAATTGTCCCTAGTGTGTGTAGGATAGTGTTAGTGTGCGGGGATCGCTGGTCGGTGTGGACTGGGTAGGCTGAAGGGTCTGTTTCCACGCTGTATCTCTGAACTAAACTAAACTAAACCAGGATCCAGATCCCCAGCTAATGAAGCAACAGAAAGGACGGAGGTCACATCTGCAGGCTAATGGGACTAGCTTAGATGTGGCATCTTGGTAGCATGGACGTTGGGCCGAAGGGCCTGTTTTGGTGCTGTAAGACCCTGTGAAGGTTTACTAATCCAACCAGAAAACGGCTCTGGAGTTGCTCATCATCATCATCGATGAAACCATCGAGGGGCACGCTGCCTTACAATGCCGTGTACGGCAGCGATCGCAACTTCTACTGAAGTGTGTTTGGCCGTTGGCTCGCTCGGAGCTCATCCGCCCTTTGACAGGTCTTGTTTTTGGTCCGGCTGGGGGTCCACAGCCCCCTCCTCACCTGGAAAACCAGGTGGGGGAGACGGTTTAGTCGCCGCTATCCGACCATGGAGCGGGTAGTATGGGATTACATGGTCCCCGTGGCGGGGGGAACTCCCCCCCAGACCTGACCTCCGCTGGATATCCGACCATGGAGCAGGTAGCACTGGGTCACAAGGTACCCGTGGCGGGGGGGATCTCCTCCCCCCCCCAGACCTGACCTCCGCTGGATATCTGAAATAAATGAAAATGATGGAGATGAGCGGATCAGGGAACATCCATGGATGAGATGACACAATTTGCTTTTCTCTATGCTGCCAGAACTAGGCATATCTTCAGATTGTCTTTATTCCAGACACCAGTATTCAGTGTTCCGAATCTCAGCTAGGAAATATTTTTCCCTCTCCTCCTATATCCAGCCACAGATTTCGCCATTACCACGTGTTTGAGTCATAGTCAAGTGATAGAAACATAGACAATAGGTGCAGGAGGAGGCCATTCGGCCCTTCGAGCCAGCACCGCCATTCAATATGATCATGGCTGATCTTCTAAGATCAGTACCCCGTTCCTGCCTTCTCCCCATATCCCTTGATTCCTTTAGCCCTAAGAGCTACGGTATATCTAGCTCCCTCTTAAAGTCAAGAGGTCATAATGTCATGCAGTAATGGTCAAAGACAATGAAGAACACACGTACTCTTCACTCGGTAAAGATATCCATAGATGACGCCTCACCTGTTGAGTTGAGCTAGCTTTTTAGATTTTATTGTAGGGACCCCATTTCTTTCTCAAAAATTTTTAACAATCCTTGAAACATCAGACTAGCATTCATCCATCACTCTGCAGCGTGAGAAGATTAAATATTTGAAGATTGAGACAAAATGCTGGAGTAACTCAGCGGGAAGGGCAGCATCTCTGGGGAGAAGGAATGGGCGACGTTTCTGGTCAAGACCCTTCTTCTCGACCCAAAAAGTCACCCATTCCTTCTCCAGAGATGCTGCCCTTCCCGCTGAGTTACTCCAGCATTTTGTGTCTATCTTCGGTGTAAACCAGCGTCTGCAGTTCCTTCCCACAACATCAATGTTCATACTGCCTGGTTGTAAGCTGCACTCGGTCGATTCTCTTGTGGACAGACTCACTAACCGTGAGATATCCCCCCCCCCTCCCTCTCTCCCTCTCTCTCTCTCTCTGTCCACAGCTCCTGAGCTACACATCTGCCTGCGCGTGCCACACGTGTGTGGGCCGGGACACTGCGTGACGCGGCAGCGGGGCTACACGTGTGTGTGCAACAATGGGTTCCAGCTCAATGCAGAGCGGTCGCGGTGTGAGGGTGAGTAAACGGTGGCTGAGATACCCAGGTGGATGTACCTGGGGCAGGTGGATGTACCTGGGGCAGGTGGATGTACCTGGGGCAGGTGGATGTACCTGGGGCAGGTGGATGTACCTGGGGCAGGTGGATGTACCTGGGGCAGGTGGGTGTACCTGGGGCAGGTGGGTGTACCTGGGGCAGGTGGATGTACCTGGGGCAGGTGGATGTACCTGGGGCAGGTGGATGTACCTGGGGCAGGTGGATGTACCTGGGGCAGGTGGATGTACCTGGGGCAGGTGGATGTACCTGGGGCAGGTGGGGTATCCTGGGACAGGTGGGGTATCCTGGGGCAGGTGGGAAGCAATGAGCCCATGTATGGTGGGTGCATGGGTGGGTGTATTGGTGGGTGTATGAGTGGGTGCATGGGTGGGTGCGTGAATGGGAAAGGTTCAGAGGGGCATGGCCTACTGCTGGCAAATGGGACTAATGAAGATGGGGAATCTTGGTCGGAATAGACAAGTTGGGCCGAAGGGCCTGTTTTCGTGTCTCTATGTAGAGCATTATTGGAGGTGGCTTGTATATGGGGGAAAGGCTTTGGAAAGGCAGCAGTGTAGTAGAGTTGCTGTCTCACAGCGCCAGAGACCCGGGTTCGATCCTGACTACGGGTGCTGTCTGTACGGAGTTTGTACGTTCTCCCCATGACCTGCGTGGGTTTTCTCCGGGTGCTCCGGTTTCCTCCCATTCTCCAAAGACGTGCAGGTTTGCAGGTTAATTGGCTTCGGTGAAGATTGTAAATTGTCCCTAGTGTGTGTAGGATAGTGTTAGCGTGCGGGGATCGCTGGTCGGCACAGGATCAGTGGGCCGAAGGGCCTGTTTCCGCACGGTACCTCTGAACTAAACTAAACTGAAGGATGAGAGGGCATCTCATTGAAACATATAAGATTGTTAAGGGCTTGGACACACTAGAGGCAGGAAACATGTTCCCGATGTTGGGGGAGTCCAGAACCAGGGGCCACAGTTTAAGAATAAGGGGTAAGCCATTTAGAACGGAGACGAGGAAACACTTTTTCTCACAGAGAGTGGTGAGTCTGTGGAATTCTCTGCCTCAGAGGGCGGTGGAGGCAGGTTCTCTGGATGCTTTCAAGAGAGAGCTAGATAGGGTTCTTAAAAATAGAGTCGGGGGATATGGGGAGAAGGCAGGAACGGGGTACTGATTGGGGATGATCAGCCATGATCACATTGAATGACGGTGCTGGCTCGAAGGGCCTGCACCTATTGTCTATTGTAACTCGACTAAATAGTTTAGTGAGGCTTTGTGCCCTGTGTTTGGGGTTGGCCCCACTAAGACTTGGGTCTGGGCATGTGATGTTCGCTGGACTAGGATGGTCTGTGTTTCCCACAGATGCGGATGAATGTGGACAACGGCCTTCGCCCTGCCCCAACGCGCGGTGTGAGAACAGCGTTGGAAGTTACCGCTGTGTGTGTTCCCGAGGGTTCGCCGCCAATTCCCACAGCACAGATTGTATCGGTAGGTCCACTGCTTCCTGTTGATGGGGAGGCTGGGATTGGGTCGGGGATCAGGGATGCGTTTGGAATGAATCTCCAGGTTCGAGCAGTCAGTATGTGTGTTGGAAGGAACTGCAGATGCTGGTTTACACCGAAGATTGGCTGGAGCAGCAGGTGCAGCAGCATCTATGGAGCGAAGGAAATAGGCCACATTTTGGGCCGAAACCCTTCTTCAGACTGATGTAGGGTGGGGGTGGGGAGAAGAAAGGAGAAAGGAAGAGGATGAGCCAGAGGGCTGAGGGAGAGCTGAGAAGGGGAGGAGACAGCGAGGGCTACCAGAAATTGGAAAAGTCAATGTTCATACCGCTGGGGTGTAAACTGCCCAAGCGGAATATGAGGTGCTGCTCCTCCAATTTCCGGTGGTCCTCACTCTGGCCATGGAGGAGGTCCAGGACAGAAAGGTTGGATTCGGAATGGGAGGGGGAGTTGAAGTGCTGAGCCACCGGGAGATCAGGTTGGTTATTGCGGACCGAGCGGAGGTGTGCGGCCTACGCTTGGTCTCACCGATGTAGATCAGCTGACATCTAGAGCAGCGGATGCAATAGATGAGGTTGGAGGAGGTGCAGGTGAATCTCTGTCCTTGTATCTGCCTTCGAGCAGTCACTATGTGTGTTGGAAGGAACTGCAGATGCTGGTTTACACCGAAGGCAGACACAAAATGCTGGAGTAACTCAGCGGGACAGGCAGCATCTCTGGAGAGAAGGAATGGGTGATGTTTTGGGTTGAGACCCCTCTTCAGTCCCCAAGCACAGGAGGTTGGACAGAATTGTTGATAATTCTTCAAGCAGAATTCAGCCATTCGGCCCATCAAGTCTACTCTGCCGTTCAATCGTGGCTGATCTATCTCTCCTCCTAGGTAGACAAAAATACTGGAGGACCTCGGCAAGTGAGGCAGCATCTATGGAGCGAAGGAATAGGTGACCTCACCCACTGAGTTTTTCCAGCATTTTTGTCTACCTTCGATTTTTCCAGCATCTGCAATTCTTTCTTAAATATCTCTCCATCCTAACTCCATTCTCCTGCCTTCTCCCCATAACCTCTGACACCCGTACTAATCAAGAATCTATCTATCTCTGCTTTAAAAATATCCATTGACTAGGCCTCCACAGCCTTCTGTGGCAACGAATTCCACAGATTCACCACCCTCTGGCAAAAGAAATTCCTCCTCATCTCCTTCCTAAAAGTACGTTCTTTAATTCTGAGGCTGTGCCCTCTGGTCCTAGGCTCTCCCACTGGTGGAAACGTCCTCTCCACATCCACTCTGTCCGGGCCTTTCACCAGTCGGCGTTGGGGTGAATGGAGGATCTGAGAGTGACCATCACACGATGGACAGATGTAGCTGAGGTGGACAGAAGTCCGGAGTAAACCTCTGGACAAGTCTGTGGCTGTAACTCTGCCACTCACGGTCTCTGCTTCATTCCAGACATAGACGAGTGTTCGGATGAATCCATCTGCCCCAACTCGGAGTGTGTGAACACCATCGGCTCATTCCACTGCCTTCCCTGCCCGGCTGGCTATCGGGTCCACAACCGCAAGTGTGCAGGTAACATGTTACAGTCAGACTGTGTACAGGTAACACACGGCGACAGTCAGACTGTGTACATCGCCAGGTGTGTACAGGTAATGCACAGTGACAGTCAGACTGTACACGTAACACACAACGACAGTCAGAGACTGTGCAGGTAACATATGCAACAGGTACAGGCGATGGTCAGACTGTACACCGTCAGATGTGTACACGTAACAGGATGGCAGTCAGACTGTGGGGATGGGGGGGGTCTGGGGTGGGGGTGGTGACGGTGACTGAGGGGACGGGGGGGTTGGCGGTGCCGTGGGTGGGGGTGGTGATGGTGACTGAGGGGACAGGGGGGGTGGGGGTGCCGTGGGTGGGGGTGGTGACAGTGACTGAGGGGACGGGGGGGGTGGGGGTGCCGTGGGTGGGGGTGGTGACAGTGACTGAGGGGACGGGGGGGGGTGGGGGTGGTGACAGTGACGGGGGGGGTGGGGGTGCCGTGGGTGGGGGTGGTGACGGTGACTGAGGGCTCTCTCTACCTCCGGCAGACGTGGACGAGTGTGCGGGTGGTGCAGCCTGTGGAGCTGCGGGGGTGTGTGTCAACACCGAGGGATCGTACCAGTGCAGCTGTCACCACGGATACCGGCTCAGTGTCGACGGCAAACAGTGTGCAGGTCTGACCATCCGTTTTAGACTCCCACCCGCTCCAATGCAGCGCAGACCCCCGATGCAGCACAAACTACCCCCCGATGCAGCACAAACTACCCCGATGCAGCACAAACTACCCCCCGATGCAGCACAAACTACCCCCCCGATGCAGCACAAACTACCCCCCGATGCAGCACAAACTACCCCCGATGCAGCACAAACTACCCCCCGATGCAGCACAAACTACCCCCCAATGCAGCACAAACTACCCCCCAATGCAGCACAAACTACCCCCCGATGCAGCACAAACTACCCCCCAATGCAGCACAAACTACCCCCCAATGCAGCACAAACTACCCCCCGATGCAGCACAAACTACCCCCCAATGCAGCACAAACTACCCCCCAATGCAGCACAAACTACCCCCCATGCAGCACAAACTACCCCCCAATGCAGCACAAACTACCCCCCGATGCAGCACAAACTACCCCCCCAATGCAGCACAAACTACCCCCCCAATGCAGCACAAACTACCCCAATGCAGCACACCCCCCAATGCAGCACAAACTACCCCCCAATGCAGCACAAACTACCCCCCGATGCAGCACAAAACTACCCCCCAATGCAGCACAAACTACCCCCCAATGCAGCACAAACTACCCCCCAATGCAGCACAAACTACCCCCCAATGCAGCACAAACTACCCCCCAATGCAGCACTGGCTCCAACAATGCACTTGGCTTTGTGCCATGCATGAAAATAGTTTTAATAATCATGCGCTTCTGCGAATGTTGTCCTGCATCTGTGCCCAATGCATGTGCGCCCTGCATGTGCGCCCTGCATGTGAGCCCTGCAAATGCCCCGCGCATGAGCTGTGTTCGTCACTCCTGCGCATCTCGTATCTGTGCAGAAACGTCTTCCCCTTGAGTTTAAATGTGTACGGCCAGCTTCCATGAGGAGGAGAGGGTTGTCGTGGGCAACTGTTTACACTGTCAGGTTTGTTCTTGGCTCTGCAGATATCAACGAGTGTTTTGAGGGTGATTTCTGTGCCCCGTATGGAGAGTGTTTGAACAGCGCAGGTTCCTACACCTGTCTGTGTGCTGAAGGGTTCATCACCTCTGCCGATCTCTCCACTTGCTTGGGTGAGTTGAGTTAGGTTCAGTTTATTGTTGCGTGTACCGAGGTACAGTGAAAAACTTTCAGGCAATAGGTGCAGGAGGAGGCCATTCGGCCCTTTGAGCCAGCGCCGCCATTCCCTATGATCATGGCTGATCATTCCCAATCAGTGCCCTGTTCCCACCTTCTCCCCATATCCCCTTGACTCCGCTATCTTTAAGAGCCCTATCTAGCTCTCTCTTGAAAGTATCCAGAGAACCGGCCTCCACCGCCCTCTGAGGCAGAGAATTCCACAGACTCACAACTCTCTGTGAGAAAAAGTGATTCCTCATATCCGTTCTAAATGGCTTACTCCTTATTCTTAGACTGTGGCCCCTGGTTCTGGACTCCCCAACATCGGGAACATATTTCTTGCCTCTAGCGTGTCCAAACCCTTAACAATCTTATACGTTTCAATGAGATCCCCTCTCATCCTTCTGCTGACTGGTTAACATTGCGTGCTAACAAGTTAGCAGATAGACAATACATGATTACAATCGAGCCATCCACAGTGTACAGATACATGATGAAGGGAGTGGGGTGGGAGATTGCAACCTTCACGTGGTCCGCCCTGTTTCAACGAATGCAATCAACCCGGCGCACACAGTCAAATAAGATCAAATGGAACAAGTTGGTCTACAAGTCTAGGCGGTGCACGCCACAGGCAAGGATAAAGGGAATACTGTGATTAACGTTTAGAGCAGGATAAAGCCCGATCAAAGACAGTGCGAGGGTCCTGCTAAAGGTGTTGTGCTTCCCATGCGGAATGAAACTGACTCTGCCCCCCCCCCCCTGTTGCCCCTACACAGATGTTGATGAGTGTACCACAGCGGGCCTCTGCACCAAAGGCCGCTGCACCAACACCGTTGGTTCCTTCGAATGCTCCTGCGAGCCTGGATACGCAGTAGATGCCGATCGGTCGCAGTGTGTGGGTAAGATACGCACCGCCTCCACTGTCGGTATTTGCCAGGGTGGCGCAGCGGGTAGAGCTGCTGCCTCACAACGCCGAGGTTCGATCCTGACCACGGGGGCTGTCTGTACAGAGTTTGTACTCTCTCCCCGCATGGGTTTCCTCCCACACTCTAAAGACATGCAGGCCTGTAGGTTAATTGGCTTTGGTTAAAAATTGTAAATGGGACCCCGGTGTGTGTGTGTGTGTGTGTAGGATAGTGTTATGGTGGAATTGGAGAATTCAAGGCAGATTTGGAATCTCAGCGGATGTGGTGTTTCTGTTGAACAGATCGTGACGAGTGTGCGGAACATCCGAGAATCTGCGGCTCCAAACGGTGTGAGAACAGCCCTGGCTCCTTCCAGTGCATCACAGAGTGTGGTGTGGGTTTCCAGCTCAGCCCGGCCCAGGAATGTCATGGTCAGTTCTCCCCCCCTCCCCCCCTCCCCCTCTCCCCCCTCCCCCTCTCCCCCTCTCTCCCCCTCCCCCTCCCAAATTTTGGGAAGTCAAAGCAGGACAGGACCTTTATCTTGAACAGCAAGGCTCTCAGAGATGCAGAGTAGAGGGGCTGCATGTACACAGTTCCTAGAACAGAATCGAGGGATTATGGGGGGAAAGCAGGAATGGGGAGTTGATTTTGGATGATCAGCCACGATCATATTGAATGGCGGTGCTGGCTCGAAGGGCCGAATGGCCTTCTCCTGCACCTAAATTGTGACCCCCTGGTTCTGACTCCCCTAACATGGGGAACATTTTTCATGGGGGGGGGGTGTGGAGGGAGTGTGAGGGGGTTTGATGTGAGAGATGGTGAGAGCGTGACATTGGGTGGGTGTATGAGGAGGTGTGATTGTGGTGGTGATGAGGAGTGGACCTGAACTAACACGGTGCAGTCATCAGGAACCCGGGTTCCATCCTGACCACGGGCGCTGTCTGTACGGAGTTTGCACGTTCTCCTCGTGACCTGCGCGGGCTTTCTCCGAGATCTTCTGTTTCCTCCCACATTCCAAAGATGTGCGGGTTTGCAGGTTAATTGGCTTGGTATAAATGTAAAAGTGTGTGGGGATCGCTGGTCGGTGCGGACTCGGTGGGCCGAAGGGCCTGTTTCCGTGCTGTATCTCTAAACTAAACGCAGGGCTTGTTGACCCTCCTTGACCCACAGATATAGATGAATGCACCAACGCCACCATCTGTGGAACCAACGCCTTCTGCCAGAACGTGCCGGGATCGTTCCGGTGTCACTGCGACCGACGTTACCGGATGGCTCCCGACGGCTCCGGGTGTGTGGGTAAGTCCCGTGGTGAGAATGACCCAGAGTTTCGGCAATCGGGACAATTTACACATACTTGATAGGACGAATGGCCTGGTTCTGCTCCTATCCCTTATGACCTTAAATACGGACATTGATTCTCGGACTCAGGTCTTGACCCGAAATCTTGACCGTCATATTTTACATCCACAGACATTGTTGACTTTGAAGATAGATGCAAAATGCTGGAGTAACTCAGCGGGACAGGCAGCATCTCTGGAGAGAAGGAATGGGTGACGTTTCGGGTCGAGACCCTTCTTCCTGGATGTTGTTGATTTGTTGAGTTCCTCCGGTTTGTTTCTCAGCGGATGTGGTGTTTCTGTTGAACAGATCGTGACGAGTGTGCGGAACATCCGAGAATCTGCGGCTCCAAACGGTGTGAGAACAGCCCTGGCTCCTTCCAGTGCATCACAGAGTGTGGTGTGGGTTTCCAGCTCAGCCCGGCCCAGGAATGTAGCGGTCAGTTGTCCATCCTCATCCCTCATCCCCCCCCATCCCTCCCGAATGTTGGGAAGTCAAACCAGGGCAGAACCTTCACCGTGAACAGCAAGGCTCACAGAGTTGTCTTCAGGGATTGGACAGGCTAGATGCATGAAAAATGTTCCCCATATTGGGGGAGTCAGAACCAGGGGTCACAGTTTAAGAATAAAGGGTCTGCTATTTAGGACTGAGATGAGGAAAAACATTTTCACCCAGAAAGTTGTGAATCTGTGTAATTCTCTGCCACAGAAGGCAGTGGAGGCCAATTCACTGGATGTTTTCAAGAGAGAGTTAGATTTAGCTCTTGGGGCTAACGGAACCAAGGGATATGGGGGAAAAACAGGAACGGGGTACTGATTCTGGATGATCAGCCACGATCATATTGAATAGCGGTGCTGGCTCGAGGGGCCGAATGGCCGACTCCTGCACCTATTGTCTATCTTTGTTTGTGTTGCTGCAAATAGTAATTTCATTGTTCCGTGTAACAGTGGGTGTGTTTGTGGTGGTGATGAAGTGTGGACCTGCACTAACACCGTGCAGTCACCATGTTGGGCAGCCACGGTGGCGCAGCGGGTAGAGCTGCTGCCTTACAGCGCCTGCAGCGCCAGAGACCCGGGTTCCATCCCGACTACGGGCGCTGTCTGTATGGAGTTTGCACGTTCTCCCCGTGACCTGCGTGGGGTTTCTCCGTGATCTCCGGTTTCCTCCCACACTCCAAAGACGTGCGGGTTTGTAGGTTAATTGGCTTGGTGAATGTAAAAGTGTGTGGGGATCGCTGGTCGGTGCGGACTCGGTGGGCCGAAGGGCCTGTTTCCGTGCTATATCTCTAAACTAAACACAGGGCTTGTTGACCTTGACCCTCCTTGACCCACAGATATAGATGAATGCACCAACGCCACCATCTGTGGAACCAACGCCTTCTGCCAGAACGTGCCGGGATCGTTCCGGTGTCACTGCGACCGACATTACCGGATGGCTCCGGACGGCTCCGGGTGTGTGGGTAAGTCCCGTGGTGAGAATGACCCAGTTTCGGCAATCGGGACAATTTACACATGTTTGAGTTCGAGTCAGCATGGATTTACGAAAGGGAAATCATGCTTGACTAATCTTCTGGAATTTTTTGAGGATGTAACTAGGAAAATGGACAAGGGAGAGCCAGTGGATGTAGTGTATCTGGACTTTCAGAAAGCAGGGTTGGACACGCTAGAGGCAGGAAAAATGTTCCCGATGTTGGGGTAGTCCAGAACCAGGGGCCTCAGTTTAAGAATAAGGGGTGAGCCATTTAGAATGGAGATGAGGAAACACTTTTTCTCACAGAGAGTTGTGAGTCTGTGGAATTCTCTGCCTCAAGAGGGCGGTGGAGGCAGGTTCTCTGGATACTTTCAAGAGAGAGCTAGATAGGGCTCTTAAAGATAGCGGAGTCAGGGGATATGTGGAGAAGGCAGGAACGGGGTACTGATTGGGGATGATCAGCCATGATCACAGTGCATGGCGGTGCTGGCTCGAAGTGCCGAATGGCCTCTTCCTGCACCTATTGTCTATTGTCTATTTATGGGCCGAATGGCCTGATTCGGCTCCTATCCCTTATGACCATATGACCTTAAATACGGACAATGATTCTCGGACTCGGGGCCTTGACCCGAAATCTTGACCGTCATATTTTACATCCACAGACGTTATTGACGTCGAAGGCAGACGCAGAACGCTGGAGTAACTCAGCGGGACGGGCAGCATCTCTGGAGAGAAGGAGCGGGTGACGTTTCAGGCCCAGACCCTTCTTCAGACTCACTTCCTAGATGTTGTTGATTTGTTGAGTTCCTCCGTCCTGTTTTTCACCTGTTTGTTTCTCAGCGGATGTGGTGTTTCTGTTGAACAGATCGTGACGAGTGTGCGGAACATCCGAGAATCTGCGGCTCCAAACGGTGCGAGAACAGCCCTGGCTCCTTCCAGTGCATCACAGAGTGTGGTGTGGGTTTCCAGCTCAGCCCAGCCCAGGAATGTAGCGGTCAGTTGTCCCTCCTCATCCCTTCTCCCTTCCTAAATAAATGGTCTGAAGAGGTTCAAGATTCAAGAGAGTTTATTGTCGTGTGTCCCTGCTAGGACAATGACATTCTTGCTTTGCTTCAGCACAACAGAATATAGTAGGCATGAATACAGAACAGATCAGTGTGTCCATATACTATAATATAAATATATACACACACATGAATAAATAAACTGATAAAGTGGAAATAAACAGATAAAGGGCTATTAATGTTCAGAGTTTTGCCCGAGCCAGGTTTAATAACCTGATGGCTGTGGGGAAGTAGCTATTCCTGAACCGGGTCGTGTGGCCAGGGTGGTGTGGGTCCTTGATGAGGCTGCCAGCCTTTTTGAGGCAACGATTGCAATAGATCGCAGTCTTGCGAAGGGTCTTGACCCGCTTATGAGGTTTGTAGGAAGGAACTGCAGATGCTTGTTTAAACCGAAGATAGACACGAAATACTGGAGTACTCAGCGGGACGGGCAGCATCTCTGGAGAGGAGGAATGGGTGATGTTTTGGGTCGAGACCCTTCTTCAGCCTCGACCTGAAACGTCACCCATTCCTTCTCATTTGGAGTATTGTGTTCAGTTTCAGTCGTTCTGCTGTAAGAAGGATGTCATTAAGCTGCAAAGTGGGCAGAGAAGATTCTGTTTATTTAGTTTCGTTTAGAGATACAGCGCTGAAAGAGGCCCTTCGGCCCACCGAGTCCGCGCAGACCAGCGATCCCCGCACACTAACACTCTCCTGCACACACTGGGGACAATTTACACTTACACCAAGCCAATTAACCTACAAACCTGCACGTCTTTGGAGTGTGGGAGGAAACCCACGCAGGTCACGTGGAGAACGGACAAACTCCGTACAGACAGCACCCGTGGTCGGGATCGAACCCGGATCTCTGGCGCTGTGAGGCAGCAGCTCTACCCGCTGCGCCGGCGTACCGCCCTAAAGGATGCTAGGACGTTGACAGGACTTCAGGAAGCGAGCTAGCGGGAGGGATTGGTGAGAACGGGGGTGAGTGTGGTGGTGATGAAGTGTGGACGTGCACTAACACTAACACACGTCTTTGCTCTGTGTGACCCACAGATATAGATGAATGCACCAACTCCGCCATCTGTGGAGCCAACACCTACTGCCAGAACGTGGCGGGATCGTTCCGATGTGTCTGTGACCAGGGTTACGGGACGGTACCAGACGGCCCCGGCTGTGTGGGTAAGTCCCGTCACATCCTCGCATCCTTCGCTATCACCTTTTTCCCCAGCCAACAATGGACCATTGTGGGCTCCACCCTTCCTTGGTCATCTGTTGCCGGCCCTGCCTTTTCCCACCTCCAGTCCCCTCACCCTTTCCCAGTCTGGACAAGAGTCACAACCTGAAACGTCACCCATCCTATTTCTCCGGAGATGACCCGCTGAGTTACTCCAGCACTCTGTGAAACGTCACCTATCCATTTTCTCCACAGATGCTGCCTGACCCGCTGAGTTACTCCAGCACTCTGTGAAACGTCACCTATCCATTTTCTCCACAGATGCTGCCTGACCCGCTGAGTTACTCCAGCACTCTGTGAAACGTCACCTATCCATGTTCTCCACAGATGCTGCCTGACCCGCTGAGTTACTCCAGCACTCTGTGTCTATGTGCAGTTACTAGTGTGCTCGGGGGTGCCCTCATGTGGTGCTGATGTGCTATAGCAATGGGAGTCATCCACATGGATAAAGGTTAATATCAAAACAAGGAACTGCAGATGCTGGCAGATACACAAACAAACACAAAGTGCTGGAGTAACTCAGCGTCGTTCCTCCGTCCTGTTGTTCACCTGTTTGTTTCTCAGCGGATGTGGTGTTTCTGTTGAACAGATCGTGACGAGTGTGCGGAACAGCCGAGAATCTGCGGCTCCAAACGGTGCGAGAACAGCCCTGGCTCCTTCCAGTGCATCACAGAGTGTGGTGTGGGTTTCCAGCTCAGCCCGGCCCAGGAATGTAGCGGTCAGTTGTCCATCCTCATCCCTCATCCCCCACCCCCATCCCTCTCGAATGTTGGGAAGTCAATCCAGAATCAGTACCCCGTTCCTGCTTTCTCCCCATATCCCTTGATTCCGTTAGCCCCAAGAGCTAAATCTAACTCTCTCTTGAAAACATCCAGTGAATTGGCCTCCACTGCCTTCTGTGGCAGAGAATTCCACAGATTCACAAATCTGTGAGTGAAAACGTTTTTCCTCATCTCAGTCCTAAATGGCTGACCCCTTATTCTTAAACTGTGTGACCCCTGGTTCTGGACTCCCCCAACATGGGGAACATTTTTCATGCATCTAGCCTGTCCAATCCCTGAAGGGGGTGTTGGAGGGAGTGTGGGGAGTGAGTGTGATTGATCTGAGAGTTGCAGAGTTGGTGAGAGTGTAACAGTGGGTGTGTTTGTGGTGGTGATGAAGTGTGGACCTGCACTAACACCGTGCAGTCACCATGTTGGGCAGCCACGGTGGCGCAGCGGTAGAGTTGCTGCCTTACAGCGCCTGCAGCGCCAGAGACCCGGGTTCCATCCCGACTACGGGCGCTGTCTGTACGGAGTTTGCACGTTCTCCATGCTGTATCTCTAAACTAAACACAGGGCTTGTTGACCTCGACCCTCCTTGACCCACAGATATAGATGAATGCACCAACGCCACCATCTGTGGAACCAACGCCTTCTGCCAGAACGTGCCGGGATCATTCCGGTGTCACTGCGACCGACATTACCGGATGGCTCCGGACGGCTCCGGGTGTGTGGGTAAGTCCCGTGGTGAGAATGACCCAGAGTTTCGGCAATCGGGACAATTTACACGTTTGAGTCCGAGTCAGCATGGATTTACGAAAGGGAAATCATGCTTGATTAATCTTCTGGAAATTTTTGAGGATGTAACTAGGAAAATGAACAAGGGAGAGCCAGTGGGTGTAGTGTATCTGGGCTTTCAGAAAGCCTTTGATAAGGTCCCATATAGGAGATAGTGGGCAAAATTAGGGCACATGGTATTGGGGATAGAGTGCTGACATGGATAGAAATTTTGTTGGCAGACAGGAAACAAAGAGTAGGGATTAACAGGTCCCTTTTATAAATGGCAGGCAGTGACTTGTGGGGTACCGCAAGGCTTGGTGCTGGGACTGCAGCTATTTACAATATACATCAATGATTTGGATGAAGGGATTCAAAGTAACATTAGCAAATTTGCAGATGACACAAAGCTGGGTGGCAGTGTGAACTGTGAGGAGGATGCTATGTGAATGCAACGTGACTTGGACAGGTTGGGGGAGTGGGCAGATGCAAGGCAGATGAAGTTTAATGTGGATAAATGTGAGGTTATCCACTTTGGTATCAAAAACAGGAAGGCAGATTACTATCTAAATGGCGTCAAGTTGGGAAAAGGGGAAGTACAAGAGGATTTGGGGGGTCCTTGTTCATCAGTCTATGAAAATAAGCATGCAGGTACAGCAGGCAGTGAGGAAAGCGCGTGACGTTTTGGGTCCAGACCCTTCTTCAGACTCACTTCCTGGATATTGTTGATTTGTTGAGTTCCTCCGTCCTGTTGTTCACCTATCAGCGGATGTGGTGTTTCTGTTGAACAGATCGTGACGAGTGTGCGGAACATCCGAGTATCTGCGGCTCCAAACGGTGTGAGAACAGCCCTGGCTCCTTCCAGTGCATCACAGAGTGTGGTGTGGGTTTCCAGCTCAGCCCGGCCCAGGAATGTAGCGGTCAGTTGTCCATCCTCATCCCACCCCCCCATCCGTCAGTTGTCCATCCTCATCCCCCCACCCATCCATCAGTTGTCCATCCTCTCTCATTTACAGTATTGTGTTCAGCTCTGGCCACCTTGTTTAACCCTGCACTAAACATTATTCCCTTATCATGTATCTATACACTGTAAACGGCTCGATTGTAATCATGTATTGTCTCTCCGCTGACTGGTTAGCACGCAACAAAAGCTTTTCACTGTACCTCGGTACACGTGACAATAGAAAGATTTATGGGTCCCCGCACACTAACACTACCCTACACACACTAGGGACAATTTACATTTACACCAAGCCAATTAACCTACAAACCTGCACATCTTTGGAGTGTGGGAGGAAACCAAAGATCTCGGAGAAAACCCACGCAGGTCACGTGGAGAACGGACAAACTCCGTACAGACAGCACCCGTGGTCGGGATCGAACCCGGGTCCCTGGCGCTGTGAGGCAGCAGCTCTACCCGCTGCGCCGGCGTACCGCCCTAAAGGATGCTAGGACGTTGACAGGACTTCAGGAAGCGAGCTAGCGGGAGGGATTGGTGAGAACGGGGGTGAGTGTGGTGGTGATGAAGTGTGGACGTGCACTAACACTAACACACGTCTTTGCTCTGTGTGACCCACAGATATAGATGAATGCACCAACTCCGCCATCTGTGGAGCCAACACCTACTGCCAGAACGTGGCGGGATCGTTCCGATGTGTCTGTGACCAGGGTTACGGGACGGTACCAGACGGCCCCGGTTGTGTGGGTAAGTCCCGTCACATCCTCGTATCCTTCGTTATCACCCTTTCCCCAGCCAACAATGGCCCTTTGTGGGCTCCACCCTTCCTTGGTCTTCTGTTGCCGGCCCTGCCGTTTCTATCTATCACCTCCTTTCCAAAAGAACACCCTTTAATTCTGAGGCTGTGCCCTCTGGTCCTAGACTCTCCCACTTGTGGAAACATCCTCTCCACATCCACTCTATCCAGGCCTTTCACTATTCGGCAAGTTTCAATGGGGTCACGGGGAGGAATTAGATAGGTCGGACTTAGTTCCCTCGAACAACGAGGGCCGGGGGAGGTGACCTGCTAGAGCTCCATAGAAACATCACCCATTCATTCTAAACTCCAGACAGACACAAAAAGCTGCAGTAACTCAGCGGGACAGGCAGCATCTCTGGAGAGAAGGAATGGGTGACGTTTTGGGTTGAGACCAGCCAGTGTTGTCTGTACTGAGTAGGTTTTTCTCTCTTTTCAGATGTGAATGAGTGTGAGCTGATGCAGGCAGTGTGTGGCTCGGCGGCGTGTGAGAACGTGCCTGGTTCATTCTTCTGTATCTGCCCTGGCGACAAGGAAGAATTTGATCCAGTCACGGGACGGTGCGTTGGTCAGGAGAGGCACGGTACGTCCAACCTCCGCCCTCCACACCTGCTCACACTGGGGACCTGGGCCGTGCATTGGCAGCCGCACGCCCGGGCATGGGTCATCAGGTGTCCGCTAGTGTTGTGTCACTCGCACACTCACTCACTCACTCATTCACTCACTCGCTCGCACACTTGCTCACTCACTTGAACACTCATTCGCTCACACACTCGCACACTCGCTCGCACACTTGCACACTTCTTCCAAAAAGAACGTCCTTTAATTCTGAGGCTGTGACCTCTAATCCTAGATTCTCCCACTAGTGGAAACTGTGTGTGTGTGAGGTTTTGTGTGAGGGTGTGTGTGTGTGAGAGGGTGTGTGTGAAAGAGTGTGTGTGTGTGTCTGTGTGTCTGTGAGAGGGTGTGTCTGTGTGAGAGGGTGTGTCTGTGTGCGAGGGTGTGTCTGTGTGCGAGGGTGTGTCTGTGTGAGAGGGTGTGTCTGTGTGCGAGGGTGTGTCTGTGTGAGAGGGTGTGTGTGTGAGAGGGTGTGTGAGAGGGTGTGTGAGAGGGTGTGTGAGAGGGTGTGTGAGAGGGTGTGTGAGAGGGTGTGTGAGAGGGTGTGTGAGAGGGTGTGTGAGAGGGTGTGTGAGAGGGTGTGTGAGAGGGTGTGTGAGAGGGTGTGTGAGAGGGTGTGTGAGAGAGTGTGTGAGAGGGTGTGTGAGAGGGTGTGTGAGAGAGTGTGTGTGAGAGGGTGGGTGTGTGTGTGAGAGGGTGTGTGTGTGTGAGAGGGTGTGTGGGTGTGTGAGAGTGTGTGTGAAAGAGTGTGTGTGTGAGAGGGTGTGTGTGTGTGTGTGAGGGTGGGTATGTGTGTGAGAGGGTGTGTGTGTGTGAGAGGGTGTGTGTGTGTGAGAGAGTGTGTGTGGGTGTGTGAGAGGGTGTGTGTGTGTTTGTCTGTGAGTGTGTGTGTGCGCATGATGTAGCAATGTTACAACATTTTGAGATTTTAAAAATCAAGCCTGCAATTTATCCCATCAGATAAAGCATAAAAAGAAGTTTAATTTGACACCTAATTCACTTTCATATCTTCAGTATAAAAATAATTATGGCCATTTTCATACTCGGAAATTAGCATCTTGTTCCCTATTGCTTTTCCATTGACTTAACACAAAAGCTGTGATCGAGGACAGATAAAAGCCAATAACTTTCTTAAAAATTAAGAGAACTGAATGAAATTTTCAGTTATTATAGATTGAAGCATTCTGAAACAAATATGAAACAATCTTACTTGGATGAACTGAAATTAAAGCATATAATTAATTAGTTACCTAATTGTAGCTAATTACAAAATTCAATTACTAGATCTAAACATCTATCCATTTCTTAAGAAAAGGTTAACATTTTTTAATAGCCTAAGTGTCCAAATAACATTCACACAAGAATTCACAATATAACATGATTTTTAAATCTCATTGGTTATATTCTGAGTGCAGGTAGATGGGACTAGGGGAAAACAAATGGTCGGCACGGACTGGAAGGGCCGAGAGGGCCTGTTTCCGTGCTGTAATTGTTATATGGTTATATGGTTATTGTCATGAATTTATAGGCCAAATGGAAGGAATTTAGTGTTTAACTCCCGTAAATTAATGGCTATTTTAATCATCTTGCGAGTGAGGTTTTGTGGAACGCGATCAATTGGATTTGCGGTGAATTTAAACCCCATATCGGCAGGAAAAACACTGCCGGTTCGTATATTTACATAGTCACATTTTCGCTGATGAAATTTTGATTAAAGTAATCCTAAGAAGCAAGTAAAATAGACGACTTACCTTATGTTTTGTCCCGTCCGTGAGATCCGTCCCCTTGTCAGCGTTGACGGTGTTAGAAGTAGATTTTTATTTCACTCCAGCGCTTAAATTGTCCCGCGGTTTTAAAAAAAAAATTCACAGAATGGCAGTCGGAACGATTATTCAGCAACAGGTAGTAGCCCGAGAAAATATATCACAGACAAACAGGAGAAAACGGCATTTTAATCTCCCCCCCCCCCCCCGCTTCAAA